>JAODAH020009893.1:0-16337 GCA_027574865.2 Coproporus ventriculus | reverse complement strand
TTGTTTATTTTTAAATTAATTTTTATTTTAACCATTATAACATGTAACAAACGTAAAGAAACTTTTCTCCCTAAACTCTAGATAATAATATTTTGCTTTGCAAAGAAATATATAAATTTTTTTTTCGTATAGGTCTAATCAGATTCTACCGATAGACAGTTAATACACGTAAACATTTTAAGTTTATCAATAAATTTACATAAATAAATGAAAAACTCAATTTTGTGCAAATTTTCACACGGAAGAATTTGCTCAAAAAAAAGGGAAAACTTGTCCCATCTTAGTTCTCGTAAATCGTAGATCTGCATACTTTTATGCCGAGAAGAAATACAAAAATATTTTTTTTGCTGTTAACAAACACAGTTTTGCTTAAATTTTTTTATTTTACTAAAAAAAAGAAAGATTTCCAACGCTATATGTAGCTCGGGGCACTAGTTAATCCAAAATGTGAAACATGCCCTTGGATATACTAGCCCCGGTCTTCCCTTTACAGTACGACAGTAGAATTAAAATTCTTCTTTCAGTTGGATGATTAGAATATTTAGAAAAAAAAACTAGTTAGGGCGATTTAAAAAAAATTTCAAAGAAATATTTGCAATTATATTGTTGCACAATACCATCTATACGTATAAAATTGTACTATAAATTTTTGTAAACAGATGGTTTAATTGAAGATTTTTGCAAGTTGCAAAGAATACACGTAAAAAATTCATTTTAGAATATTTTTGAAGCATTCGCTTTATTAAAATACTCGCTCCCTACAAATTAGAATAAAATAATAAAATAAATTTATTTTGCTATAAAGGTAGCAATAATTGTACCAATAAAATAAGCAATTAACACATAAGCCAACAATGTAATTTCATCGAATCTAATCTGCATTTTACAACCCTTGGAATTAACAGAATAGCAGATAGATTTGCATATTTGTATCCGCAGAAATATGGCGTGTTTATTTATTTATTATATTTTTGATGAACAATTTTAGAACAATCGATGAAAAATTGAATTATTTATTTTATGCACAAATAAATCATCGGGGAATAGAAAATGGAGCAGTGTTCAAGTCTCGTGTGGTTTGTAAGTAGCAATCCATCTTACTATCTTTTTTTTTCCTTTTCAGGTGTCTACTTATTTTAATGGTATGCATGTTGGGTCTGCCACAAGGGCATTGGAGCAGAGTTTGGAAACTATCAAGCTGAACATCAACTGGGTATCTCAGAACGAAGAGGATATTTATACGTGGCTGCGAAATTACGTTAACAAGTAGAGGTCCAAATTTACATAAAATTTTTCTACTTATGAATTGTAGGATAGCTTTCAAAAAATATAAAGTGACAACATGGTTTAAATACGGTTGGTTTTTTTGAAAGCTGTTAGGTTTCATTGGTTCACTTAAGCTACAACTTCCTATTTTTGTCTTTCCGTGATATATACAAATCCAATTAGCTTTTAACTTTTATAAACGTCCTTTTTTCTCTCCTCAATATTTTTTGTGATATTATTTTCTATGGACTATATTTTATGTGATCTTATTTACAATAAGTAACCGTGCTATTTCTGTATTATATTAAATGGTTTGTCAATGTCGATATAATAACATGGCGCTCCGAGATTTCAATGCAACAAAATTGTCGCATTTATAATAATTTCGATGATAATAATAATAAAAAGACATAACTTTAGTTAAATTGCATTGATTATTCCGAGTACCATGTTAAAATTTATTTTTATATATAGACAACATGTCAGAATATCTTGCTATACATATGAGTATGTTAACTCTATAGATATAGACATGATTCTTAAAGATATCTTTACATGCTTAGTTGTGTAAAGAAATTTTTATACTACTGCTGTATTTTTATGATAAAGTGGACATCAAAATGTATGAATGTCGAAAAATAAAATTTAAAAAAAAATCTTTTTTTTATTTTTAAAATCTTTTAATCAGGAGTGAAGATTCAAGAATAAAAGTATCACTATCAATTGCATTCTGTAAACATATTTGGATTTTATAGCAAAATAAAAGAAAATCAAAAATATAAAAAAAAACTGGGAATATAGTGAAGAAAATAAACGTTCAATTGAATTTTTCAAGATTTCAGGAAAACTAGAAGGGCTATGCTCCTCAAATATTCTACTTTATATACAAAATATGAAAAGCATTTATGAAACATTTTTGTGTTTATTGTGGAGCTCAAAGGATAGGGTTCAAGGATAAGGATGTGGAAATGATGAATCAAGTATTTCTGGATAACTTTCGAAGTGGTCATTATTTTTGTGAGGTTGACTTATTATGAAAACTATCGATAAAAATCTTAATTATCTGTTTTGTTTCGTTGCTGGGCCATTCCATGTCAAAACCATACAATTTTAGGTGGCGTGTCATCCATTTGGCTCAATTTGGTAGGCGGTTTCTACCACAAAATATATAATTGTACACCAAATTTGAAGACATTATTTCAAAGACTGTAGTTTTGGCATGAATTTGAGTAAAATTGGCCATTTTTAAAATTACTATTAAAAAAGTTGATTTTCACACACTTTCAACATTTTTTAACAGAAAATATATTTTAACAATGAAATAATAGTAAAATAACGAAAGCAAAAATTGAAAAAAAAGGTGTTTCTGAGCTACAAATTTAAAAAAAGCTGTTTTTTAATATCCTGCGCATGCGTCGTAGTCCACAAAAAATGTTAGCTACATTCGATTTTTTGATAAATTTCCCATCGATTAGTGTCGTTAAAATGATTTTCACATAAAAACTAAAGTTTTTGGCTATCAAAAATCAACTTTTTAAATAATTTAAAAAATAGTCAATTGTACTAAAATGTATGATTTTAACTTTGAATGAATATTGTGACAGAAGCCGTCTAAAAAATTTGAGCCAAATCGGGGACATGCCACCCAAAATTATATTGTTTTGGCATGGAATGCCCCTGCTACAAAATGTTAGTTGTATTTACGTGGTGGGCAGTAGGGACGCCTTAGGCTGCTAGGGGGTTGGGCTCACTATTATTTAATGTATTGATATAAATACATGGCCATGTATGAATGAAACGTATTGAAGAAAATTTTTTTTTCGCTTAAACTTTGGGGATACCTTCCTGATTTTTTCAGGTTTTTCGTTGCTAAAATTTCCTAGAAACAACGTGCCCAAAATTGGAAAACTAAATTTTTTTGCATTTCCCGAAGATTTCTACCGCTCGTAACTCCTGAGAGGTGCATTCTGGCGAAAAACTCATAAGGAACTTATTTGTTCCTAAAGCTCCAAGGAATATGAAAATTTTTCCCGTAGTAATTTAAAAGTGTTCAAATACCGTTAAACGCTTTTTTCAAAAAAAGGGCGACGGGTATCTTTTTTTCTTAAAAAATTCACTAGACACTCCTCTAAGGGTGCCAAGGATTCCTTGAAAATTTCAGGAAGTGCCATCCACAGGAACCCGAGAAAACGATAAAAAAAGTCCGTAGAAATACCAAAAAAGGGAATTTCCGGCATAAATTATTTATGCTCGTCAATTGTTGGTGCAATCACTTACACGACATGTCTAGTATACGCCAGCCACAAATATTGGCCAAATACAACAATCGTTTAAGCGCTTTGACATGACCAATATTTGTACAAGTAACCCGCTTACACGACGTGGCAAGTATACGCCAGCCACAAATATTTGCCAAGTACACCAGTCGTTTAATTCTGCCTTAACTCAAGTGAAGAATATTATACTATTGATGTTTGAAACGAATAAATATTTTTTACGTTAAAATATTTTGGAAACAACAAATGAACCTATGAGTAATATTTTGTAATGAGCAATATTTATTATTAAAAAAGAAATAAAAATAAAAAGCCAATAGCAAATATTAAAAAAGATCATTGAATTTATTAATTAAATTAATAAATAAATGAAAAAAGGACAAAAAACTGTTTCGGAATGTTTCCAAGTGATATATCAAATGTATTTTAATATTAGAACTGATTTCATGCATAAATGAATAAATTTTAGTTTTAGGTGCATTTGCATAATCTCTTATAGACAAATAAATGTAAATATATGGATTACGCAGCGGCATTCTTGAAATTATTTTGAGTTTTTGTTCTCAAATCAATAATTTGAAAATCGGCATTTATTAAACTAGGAAAAAACGTGTAGGTGCATGCATAAAATTTGCGATGCCTTTTTAATCACAATTTCTATTGAATCAGTTTGACAGTTATAATTAAATTTTTTTGAGTGACATCTGAATCAATTGCGTGTTTTGCATAATAAAATTGGGGTTTAAGTGATAAAAACGATTTTTTTTTGAAAATCTTATTATTCAAATAATACACTGGAAATTTTTAATCCATTTATCATATATCACGTACTACTGTGCTATTTTAAAATTATCGTCAGCTGCAGATAATAGTTTTGTATTTTACTTTTATTTGTTCTCTCATTGTTTATTTAAAATGTTTATTCAAGTTTCTATAAGCATAAAATTATTAGTAATTATATAACCAGATGAAAAAATATGATATCGTACACGATATTATTGCAAATCGATTATTATTTTTTTATAATTAATTTGGTCTAAAATTTCCGACAAAATAAAAATTTTATAGCATCACCTGACTGAGAAAAGAATAGAAGACAATTGTTTTAAATCCTGTTTTTACAAAAAATATTTATTTGTCAAAATAAAAGGAAGCAATTGAACCAGATAAATGAAATGTTTGCAGTAGATCACACTGCGTGTACATTTTTGGCATAGATCCTAGGTCTTATAAACATGGTGGATGACATTAATGTAGAAGAATAGATCTGCTTTGCCGTTCAGACCGATTTGCTTTCTAAACACCATGGGAAAACTTCTAGAAAATATAGTCGCGGAAAGGCTAACCCTAGAGCTAACGTTATTCGAAAATCAATATGGTTTTAAGACAAAAAGATCAACAATAATGGCAGTAGAGAAAGTTAAAGAAATAGCTGAAAGGAAAAAAGAAAGAAGTCTAAAAACTAGAAGACTTTGTGCATGACATAAAAAATGCCTTTAACACCGATTCCTGGAGAATCATTATGAAAAAGCTAAGAAAACGACAAGTACCTCTGTATTTGGACAGGTTAGTAAGTAGTTACCTCAAGGACAGACTCATAATAGATGAAGAAAGCGAGGAGCAGGAAATAACATGCAGTGCCCCACAGGGGTCGGACTCGGACCACTACTATGGATTGTTTTAACGACCAAATTCTTAGCATAAAAGTACCTGAAAGTGTTGAGGTTATCGAATATGCGGATGATCTGGAAATTATAGCGCTACCTAAAACGAAATAAGAATTGACGGAACTGGTAAATCGGGTGCTAGAACAAATACGATAATGGATAGAAGAGAATGAATTAAAGCTTGCTGAGGAAAAAACAGAAGCAATACTACTAAGAGGCAAGAGGGATGTAAGATGCATAAAATTCAAAATTAATAGAACGGAAGTAGAGCTTTAAGACACCGTCAGATATCTAGGAATAACTCTGGACAAATACCTAAACTTTGGGAAACATGTCGAGATAGTAACCTTCAGAGCAAAAGAAGTGGGGGCATCTCTTGCAAGGATCATGCCGAGGATAAGAGGCGCATGCGATAATAATGAGAAAGGAGAATTATGTGTTGTGTGACGGAATCTATAATTCTCTGGTGCAAGCCCAGAGAGGATGGCTCCTGAGGATTTGCAGACGATACAGAACGATTATAAAGGATAGCTGCTTTACAATTGCAAGGACAATCCCCATTACCCTGTTAGCAGAAGAAAAAATTGAAAGAATTTGGAATACGGCTGACGAAATGATGACAAAAAGAGACAAGACATTCTTAAAATGGCAAGAAAGATGGAACAAGAGCGAGAAAGGGTCCTGGAAAAAAGAGCTGATATTAAATATTCCGGATAGGTACTGGAGGAAACATGGCCAAGTAGGCTACTGCTTAACGCAATTTCTAACAGGACGCGGATGCTTCCAAGCATATACAAAGAAGATAGGCAAAACAGACCCAGAGAAATGTCTGCACTGCGAGGAAACAGATAACGCTAGACACACAGTTTTTTCATGCGAAAGAAATAATATCTGAAAAAGCTGAATGATAGATGGGCAACAAATTAGGCCCAGAAAATATAGGAAAGGAAATGCTGCAAGACATAAATAAATGGAATATAGTGGAAGTTATGATCAGTGAAATATTGAAGCAAAAGGAAACAGATGAGAGAAAACTGGAAGAAGAAATGGCTGTGCAATAAGGGAAGCAGAAAAGGCTGCCTCTAATCATGCTTTTGTGACTTTCGTATTAGCTGAGCTAAGGATGAATCATTCTGCTTTGGTTTGCCTGTGTCTCTAGTGTATAACTGATTTACAGCATACCAAATACATCGAGAGATTTACAGTTAACTGTTGAGACTTTTAAGCTTGAATCAGATGCCAAGAGGTTTTGAGCCCGCTTGAAGACTTAGCTTCAATATTTAATAACACTTATTAAACTTGTTCAATCATTTTTCGAGATAGAAATCTTACTATTACGTACTATTTAGAAAAAAAGGGATTGAGACAGTGCATTTGCACTTGTTAAATCAGAACGTGTGTTGTCGCCTTAAATCCATTCTATCTATTCTGTATACAATTTTATTGTAATTTAAAAATGAAAACTTTATTTAACACTTGTGCACGCATGTATTAAAAATTTATCAAGACTGTGGTTCCATCCAGTTTTTGGTACAATTATGAAAAACATTAGGGTAACTATTTTTGACATTTATGGATATTTTAATATTATGACTTTTGCATTTTCCTTAAAAAAAAGACCCTTTCTGTGGTGGAGCCAAGATAAAAAGATCAAATCACGATGAGACTCGATCTCACGACCTTCCGCTTTCCGGGCGAAACAAACAAACAAACAATAAAGTGCTTTTCCTAACATATTGAGTTATTTACTGTGAAAGATAAGATAAATTGAGTTATTTTGGTATTCAATTTTTCATTGATGTCTTTTAAAATTGATATTGACTTTCTAAAATATAATTATTGTGTTCTTCGTATTATTCTTCAATGCATTTTCAATTCCGCTATAATTGATCTTTCAATTTTTTAAATTATTTTTGTAGACCGTTGAACTTTAAAATCTCTTATTTGTTCTTTTGATTTATATAAGTTTAAGTCACTTTAAGTTTTCATTATACTTTTTCAGTTTTTTCTTATTATCGCACTGAGAAAATGATTGTTTCATTTCTGTTACGAATATGAAAACTTTTTTTTATAGAAATAGAAAATCTGATTAGGTTTACTTTCATATAATTAACTAAGTTATAAAAATGAATAATACGGAAATTTTATTACCTTCAACCCTTTTTAATGGTCGCTGTGCACTCTAAGGTAATTAGAGACCGTTCTCGATTCATGAAATTTAAACCCGCATCATAACTAGTTACGCCACTGATGTCATAACGAAACTTTTACTTAATTGAGTGCTGAAAATGTGATAACCTATCACCCGTAAGATCCAGATTTTAAAATTAATTGATGGAGACATCCATTGCAATACGTACAGTATGGCCCTATGTCGTCTACACTGCCATGTCCTTAACAATTTACAAAAGTTCTAGTGGATTTTATTTTTAGTTTGAAGTTAAGCTTTGTTTCGATAAAAAACATTTGTTAGAAAATGTAAATCTATTCATTTAAAACTCGTATTTGATACATCGAATGGAAATAAAGAGATTACGTATTTGCAGTTTGATGATTTTGTATTTACAGTTTTTTGTATTACTGAAACTTTTATTACATGTTATTTTATTAATTAAAAAATATATTAATATATTGTATATAAATTTTTATGACAATTGATAATATGAAAATGACGTTCATGATTGTTATTTGCGTGAACATGTGATACATTTAAACTTAGGTAATTATTTGTATGAAGATGAATGGAATAATTAATGGGGATGAAGGTGGACAACACAATATACAGGTGAATAATTTATGTCAATGGATTTGAATCACCGACCCTTCTGCCTGGCAGTACGCCATACTTGACCGCAATCATGACATAATATAACACATTGCGTTTAAACCCGAAGAAATGATGAATTGAAAAAAATTTATAATTGTCATAATTTCATATTTACTAAAATTAGATTTGTAATGTGTTTTAGCATAATTAAATTTGATTTTATTAGTAATAAGCATATATGGTCTCTATAAAATATGGCATTTTGAAAGTGAAAATCTTTGGAATATCCTCGACAAGAAACTCTAGAAACCTCATAGAACAAAGCCAAATATAGATCACATGTTTTAAGACCAATAATAATCTAGACAGTCCTTTCATTGTGACCAAAACCTCTAAACATTCAATGATCGAATATATATCGTAGTTCTGTTTAATTGATGCATTGTGGGAATAGGTTATTGGCGTTGTAATTATCATGCTCCTATCCAGGGATCGAACCCGCGATGTGTGCACAAACTAAGAGTCGGCATGTTGCAGCGGATGTTACATCGGAGCATTCGGGGACTAACAGCACAACTATTAACATTAACAAACGGCAATGTTAAAATTTCCTTTTCTCTGTATCATAATTAGATATTAATAACATATAAGAGTTGTTTATGTGGTTTGAATACGTCTTATTGATGTGTTTCTTATTACGTTCAACTCAGAATTACAAGTGAAAATTTATGTTATCATTTATTTCATTCTCTATTTGATATTATCATTTTTTGTCGTCATTTATCCATCATCATTTATCAATCAGATATCATCTGTCTGCCATTATCTAGCTGTCATTACGCAAATCTTCTTATTATATAATAACTTTTTTTCTATCTGACATCATCCATCTGTCATTATTTGTCATCATGTAACATTATTTACCTGTCAGTAGCTGTTTTATGTTTATCATTATCTATCATTTCTCATTATCATATATCTAAAATCATCTGTATGTCATCACTTTTTCGTTATCATTAAGCCTTCAAGTTTTGGCTTTCATCTATCTATGCGTTATAATTTAGGATTTATCTGTTATTATTTAATTGATATTATATTATCTAATTATAATTAACCAAAACTATTTTTTTGTTTTTATAAATTTTTCATCGTCTGCGTCTTCTTTTGGATCTAACACCATTTATTCGTCATCATTCATCTGTCGTCATCTATATATTATTACTTCTCTGTCATCAACAAAGTTGGATTGGATGAAAGATGGGAAATGTGGAGATTCAATGAGGAGGAGTGAAATGGGTGTACCTAAGATACATGTTGTGATTTGTAAAAGAAGAATGATCGGAGATAATGGGATTGATTATATGAGTGGGAGTAAGATGTTTCATCAGAGATATGTTAGGATGAGAAATTGTTTACTCAAAATAAATGGAAAAATTAGAAAAATATACAAATACATATTTTTACTTTTCTCTCTAGATCTAGAATTTTAACACAAAAATCACCAAATTTATTAATTTTAATAAAGTTTAAGTAAAGTACTCATCGATTAATAGATTTCAAAATATCCCTAGATTTGATAAAAAAATCCCTTTTCTCTTGTGCCATCCAAAATATCCTTAGATTTGGAAAAATTCTTTATAAATAAAATCAAACAACATCATCTTTCATGCACTACTTAACAAATGGTCTTTTATTAAAAAAAAGCACAACAAACCAATAAATTGGTATTCCCAGAAAAACTAAAAATATCAGCAAATTCTGAAATTTTTCGAAAAAATTCATACCGCATAAATATGTTTAATGCAAGTCTAAAACAAAAAAACTTTAAAATATAGAGAGAAAATTTAAAATATGAAATTATTTTTAATTTTATATTATTTATTTTTAAATGAAGTTTTTTAAACTACTATACTATAACACATGGTTTTTATCTATAATCATTTTCTGGTTTGGCTAAATTTTGACCATTCTCAAACTCGACTATAGCTATTAGTTGTTTTGATTGTCGAAATTAAAGCTCTAATGCTTCCATCCGAATTTAAATCCTTCAATCTTCGTTAATTTGTTAATTGTTGATGAACTTCATTCATAACTGGACGTAATACAACTAATAAAAAAATAAGAATTGTCTATTTGATACATGAACAAATTAATTAAATTGGAATGTATCTCTTGAATTATCAACTTTCTTAACTATAAAGTTTCTTCGTAAGGTGCACGAATACAGGGGTGCTTTATGGATTATGTTAAATAATTCATAATTTAAAATGCAAATTCTACAAGTAAATATGAATTTTAAGTATCATTGTTTTTCATTTCGTACTGAATAGTAGGATATAAGTCGCGATACAAAATGAAACATTTTGTTTAAATTAGAACAAATTAGTGTGTTTTATAATACCTCCAAGGACTTGTTAAGAATTTTATGCATGATTTTGTTAGATTTAACTCATTAAAATACTTTAAATCTCAAATAATATTTCGTATTTTATATGACCGAAGAAATTAGTTCCATAGTTAGGTTAGTAATAAAAACTTGTGCACATTAAATACATTTTAACAAGATATGTTAAAAGCTTTTTTACTTGTAATATAAAATTTAAAAAATATATTATGTAATATAAAAATCCTAATTTCTACAAAATCACATATTCAATATGGGGTTCTATTTAAGAGGAGCAAATGAAAGGGGGGAGGGGGTTAGTAAACTCGCCCCAGTCTATTTTAAAAAATTGAAAACTTGGACTCAACAAATAATGCCCAATTTTTCCTCTAGTAACATGATGTATTATTTTACCAATGCTTTGTTTTGATTGAATCAGTGCTTTGTGAGAGCTACAAAAATATAAAATAAATATGGAAAAAGGGATAAATATTAACATCAAAATTACTTATGAGCATATTGAAATTATTATTTATTTTCCATTCAAAATTTTTACCAACCCCCATATTCATCATATTACCCAAACTAAATGAAACAAAATTACCTATTGTAATCCCTTATATCTGCCCACCCTGTTAATACCCAATTTGGAAAGTCCCATTCATTTATCTGTGTAACAAGTTAGAATACATATACTAAAATTTTGTGTGTGTACTTTCTAAAATTAACAGTTATATCATTAAATTTATGAATATAAAATATTTCAACAACCATATTTTTTCGTTAATTATCCCGACAAACATTTTCTTATTATAATTATTTTTTTATTTATTTAAATTTCAATCCGTTTATGGATATGCCACTGCGCACTCACATTTATTGTAGCACGAAATATTGGTTCTTTCAACGGGATGTTCAAAAGTAAATCGTAAGTCTTCTTTCAATTATCATGGAACAACTCAACATGCTGGTAAACGCGCAAGAAGCCATCGAAAAAGATATCGGAACTCATATCCGACTTAAGTAAAAAATGGGGCATGCTGTACCAGGCAATACTTTGGTCCACACCCGAAGAAAACCACCAACAATGTCAAGCTATTCAAATACAGGAAGACATCTAGTTTAAAAATAAGTACTTTCGACCATATAATTAATAAATACAAAGAAGCCCTGCAAAAATTACAATCGCTCACCGTGCGGTTAAGAAGACAGTACCCACCCTATGATAAAAAATAAAATGTATACCATGGCCAAGTTTTGTCATTGGTTAAATTCAAATCGAGCGTCAAAGTACCGAATCCGTGTCATGCGTACGCGTTTACTAATTGGAATGTTGTTGTTGTTTACTGAGATTACCTGTTGATTTGTTGTTTTATTTATCTTTATAAAACCCCTGAAAAATCGCATTTTTCACCCTTTTTAGGGTTTTTTACTTATTTAAGCAAACCAAGATTTTCAAGTAATTGCACACTCAACGCAGACATCAGTGTTACCAATATTTGTGAGAGATTCTTGAAGGCAACACAAAATTGTGTTTACTGCAAATATTGACAAGATGTATAGGCAAATCCATGAACGTGCAGAGGCAAGAATTATTATAGACAGAGAAAGACACTCTAACTGGTCAACTCTTGACTGGTGCTTTATGTTTCTACAATTTATCAATCTATTCAAGTTTGATTTGAACGTGTATATGATCGTAGAAAAAATATAGTATGTAACTCGACTAGTAAAGCAATACGCACTCGTAGAATTACATACGTATAATCATTTCTATTAGTGCGTGAAATGCTTTTTACAAGTTACGTAATATAATACTAATTTTGATAATGGTTTAGTAATTGAACAGTGTAAGAAAAACGATATTACTATTATTTAAATATTTAGTTCTCTTTGTTTTGTGATACACTGTATCTAAATCTGTACTAATTTTCATTTAAAAAATTAATTAATTAAAAAATATCATAATTTATTACCAATGCGTATTTTTAAATAATTATTAGGTAACATAAAATGGAATCATTGTATCTAAATATTTGTGTGGGTTAAATTTCATTATATTTTTACATTTTGTATCTCATGCATAATGCGGCAGTAAGACGGATTTTACCGGGACGTAGTCACAAAATATATGACAAAAAATAAAAATATTCCTGCAGCCATTTCCTTGTATGTTTTTAATCAGCACGGTGATCCAGCACAGCGTTTTACAACCTTTTTAAAGTGATGCTACGCTTAGCGAGGAAAAAAGAAACTTGAATACTCTGCATCCACGTAATAAATGAATTGTTCGTAAAATGACCTTCGACGATTTTCCTCTTATATTTAATGGAAATATTTGAATAGTACATTCAAGTGTTTTTATTTTACACAACATATATATTAAGATGGAATACATAAATGCGAAGGGTTAACATGCCAATTACAGTTGAAGGATGTACAAGGATTCTTCAAACGTATGCCCAAGGAAAATGCTTATTAATGAAAAGAAAACTTGTAAATTCAATTCTATAATTTGTATGTATTCATATTCTTAATTAAAAAATATGTATTCTATAAATATATAATAACAATGAAAAATATAAGTGAATTTTTTTGGTTTAGTTTCCTTTTCGTTTGTAATATGAAAATGCATTTCCAAATCACAATTTAATAAACATTCTATTCAAATTGGAGATGTCAATAGAATATCTCTTATTACTGGACATATAGTCAATTTATGTACCGAATAGAAAATTTAATATGAAGGACATTTTGCAAAAGCAACTAACAAGGAAGAAAATCACACGATAAAGTTGTATCTGCAGAGTACGAGAAGGATATAAATGAAATATTTAAGTACTTCATTAAGATGAAAATAGAGAATGAATTCAGAATAAATATAAATAAAACAAAAGTAGTGTAAGTGGGAAAGTTTAAGAGTCGTTGCGCGTCGAAAAACCGATAAGGAGAAGGATCATCACGAAACAGTTTGCGCTGTATGTTTCACGATAAGGATTACATTTACATTGCGTGAAACTTGTATCCTGAAACTGTTTCGCAAAATAGTTGTGAATTTTATTTTATTTATTTTCGGGCCGAGCACATGGATCAGTACCGAGGCATACCGTATACGCGTTCGTGCGTGGATCAAAAAATTGTCTCTTTAAAACAGGCAGAAGCTGCCTCATGCGGCCTCGGCTTGCCTCTGCCTCGGATGTATAACCAGCTTTGGAGGCAGAGGAAAGTCGACGCAGCTTTGGCTCAGCTAATGTGGAAGGCGCAACGAACATAGGCATATGGGTCCGAATGTCTGATGCGCTGCAGCGACCCAAGCCATTGGGTGTCGTTCCATCAAAGCGAGGAACCGCCGAAGTTGCCCCGGTACGGGCTGAGTGAGTATGCGCATTTTAAGTCTGCTTTGAATGCACAGACTTTTTATTTATTTTTTTATTTGAGTCCAGCGCAACAAATTCAGTGACAAATTTAATAGTTTTATGAAGGATTTACAAACTATTTGCCTTATATATCTGGGTATACCCTAGAGTCGTGTGGACTGTATTTACATTTTTTTCTTGACATTTATTGCTGTAGGTATCTGCGATCACTACAAAACATACACTTGTCCATTACACTTGTGTCAGCTCTATGAAACAAAAGTGTATCCGTGTAGACCTACCTTAACGTTAACGTATGTTTATTTTGAATATGTGATTCTAAACACACGCAAGAATAACCTTCGTTATAATTTTTTGATAATGATATTTGATGATAATTTTTTGAAAAATAGGAAAAATTCAGAAAATTCTTCGGATTTATTTTCTTGTCCGCAGAGTTAAAATTTTTGGGCCGAGCACATGGATCAGTACCGAGGCACGATGCATACGCGTTCGTGCACAAGATAAAAAGTTGTCTCTAATGTGTAACCGCTCTAAGTTTTTATAACGTGGTTTGCATAAATCATTCAACTATCATTTGATATTTGTTGATTTGACATTTGTCATTTTGACAATTGTCGTTTTGACATATGACATTTGTCATTTTGATATTTGACACTTTAACATTTCACATTTGACATTAGATATTTGTCATTATATCGTTGACATTTGAAATGTTGGTATTTGACATTTTGACATTTATGTTTATAAATTCAGGAAAATCAAAATTATGAATGTAAATAATTATTTGCTGTTTTCAGATGTATTTTTTTAGATTAAATATTTTTGTCATAAATAATAATCATACTTTTCAAAGAAATATTTCTATGTAGATATTTTGTTCAATTGGGAAATTAATTGAAACAGTAGTAAAGTACCAACATTGTTGTGTTTTACTCATTTTTTACTATTTTCGCTTAAAAAATTAAGATTAAAAAATACAGGAAAATGTATTTAGAAGTATCTGTGTATTTGTACATTTGATGAATTCAGAATGAATGCAGCTGGGAAATTCCCGAGGTATTATTTGAATAGAAAGCGCTTGGTACACTCACACACATGGCTCGCTGTTTTAGTATTTATTCTTATTTCGGTAGACATTTGCACAATGTATAAATTGAAATCTTAAAATCACAACTGTAAATACTAAATACTACATAACAATAATAAATCTAAGTTCATGATTTAATCGATCTAGCTAGATTAATATATTTGAAGGTAGAAAAAGTAACAATCAGACTTAACATAAAAATTAAGAAACTTCAAATTAAATTTTAGAAAATGAGCGTTCGTTTATTACAACGTTTATTTGACAGCGACATCGGATCTACATCACTTGTTGAAAATAATTAATTCTTTTCGGGAGTTTCAGTTGAAAATTAGAAAAGGGGACAATCATTTTTCACCGTGTTTTAATTTCATTTAAATATGCCAAGTCTTACTTTTTCAAGAAATATAAAAATATATAGTAATTCTAACAAACTCTTCTTTTTCAATATAAATTAACGCATTAATCTAATAAAATCGATTGTACAGGGGCGACATTTTTTAAGTTCAATGATACATGAATTCGAAGGAAAATGGAATCAAATCAGAACGAATTTGTGTAGCTAATGATCGAAGCAAATAGCGGTTTAGTCATGAAGTGAATACTTAACAAACCTTATGCGGAAAATTCAATACTATAATAAAATTTACTTTTACCCTATCAAACAATCTATTATGTATAATTTTGTTCTTTCTAGGGAATTGATTTAATAATTTTATTGATTGATTTACAATTAGCGCCTATAATGACTTTTATAATTAAAAATTTCCAATTTAATAAAGTAGATGTGTAAAAACATCATCTCAATTTTATGAGTGATAAGGAAAAAGTTATTGCCAGCAAAAAAAAAATGAGTGAAAAATTATTGTCTCGAAGGATGAATATAAATAACCTTCGTTTTGATAGGGGGAGCATATGCTGATTCATCTCCGTCCCACCTGATCAACGTAAGCATTTAAATTGTCCTTCTACAAACTTCTCGTTTCCACGAAAATTGCATATAAGGAACACTTTTAATATAACCGAAATATAGCTTTCAACATCTTTACAAAGAATTCATACAACTTCAATCTTGAAAAGAAAAAAGCTTTTATTAATCACAAAACGTAACATTTTATGTTTCTGCATTTTAATTATATATATATATATATATATATATATATATATATATGTGTGTGTATATGTATATATATATATATATATATATATATATCTCCTTGCCTCTGCCTCAGATGTGTAACCAGCTTTAGAAGCCGAATGACAATTTCTTTTCTCCATTGCTTCGGATAGCCTCTCGTCAACCAGATTCTTCATTTTATTATTATATTTTTGTATATCGATTTCATTTAAAATTTACTTTTAGGTTTTTATAAAGATTATTAATAATTTTCTTAGAAATGATTCATTAATTCCTTTTTTTTTGTGTTTTGAAAAAAAAGCTATGCAATTTTTCGAAAATATGACCTGATTTGATAGACCGTGCGATTTCCAACAATTTTGGATCTATTCATTTT
>JAODAH020009883.1:0-22718 GCA_027574865.2 Coproporus ventriculus | reverse complement strand
GGTTTGGATGGTTCTAAATTATTAGCTCTAATCTCTACACTATAATGTCCTCCCATTGCCATATCAAAATCATCAGTTTTATTTAGATCTAATAACATTGTGCTCCATTTAAAATCATTGTAAATCGTATATTCAATCGGCCAATTTTTGGTTATGCTATCCAAAAACATAACCTCAATTCCATCTATTGGTTTTACTTTATTTTGATCTAAATAAACATATGGGGGTGAATTTATAATTAAAATTTTGAAAGAATTATTTTGAAAATTTGGTTCCCAATTAGCTTTCTCAAAATTTTCCAAATTATCACCCATTTTCCATTCAATTGTATAATTTGTGTACAAAATTGTGATTTTAATTAAATTTTCTAAATCCCCAATCACACTCACAACATCCAATCCTTTTCGATTAACATTTTTTAAAATTAAATCTGTTTGTATATTTCCATTTGGAATGAAGGTTAAAATTTTACTGTGAACTGGAAACGTTTCATCTTTAATTTCATTTTCAAAATCTTCAATTTGATTAAATATGGAAATATATGAAAGGGTTTTACAAGGATTTTTTAATTTATTCTTTTTACTTATTTGAATTATCGGTATGTTTATATATTTTAATATTTGAAAATTATTTTCTCCGATTGAATTTAAACAAATTTCATTATCAAAATTAATTTTTATAAGTTTAGAAATAAATTCGTCGATTTCTTCCCCATTTAACATCACGAAATATATAATAAGGAATATTATTTTCATTTTTTTTTATTTTCATATAATTTTCTGATGCATAAAATGATTTTAATCTTTTACTACATGCAGATAACATTGCAGTAATATAAATATTCAATTTTACTTGAAGATAATTTATTAAAATAATTCTCTCATTGAAAAAAAAAATGAGGAAGGGAAAAGTGAAAGAGATTAATTTTTGTATGTGAATGAGATTTTAATCAAATGATAAATTGCAGTAAATCTGGGTCAATATAATTGTTTACAATGTAAAGTAGATTTATTATTTTATTTTTAATTTATTTTTTATGTTTTATTTTATTATGATATTCATTAAATTTAATTTAATAACAATTTTTTTATTTATATTTATACCAAAGCACATTTGAAAGTTTTCAAAGTTATTGTTAATTTTGTTATTATTATTAAAAGGTAAGTTGATTTTTATTTTATTTTTATACATTTTTAATTTAATTCTTAAAATTTGAGAAATATTTATCCTGACATTTTGATTTTTGATATTTAAAATTTTTTACTTATGAAATATTTTTAAACTATTATTCATACAAAAAAAAAGTTTGTAACTTACATTAAAGAGGTGTTAATATGAAAAGTTCTATTTGTGTTTTTATTATTTTCATATTAATAATACATTTTTCTTGGCATAAATATGATTGATTTTATTAAATTGCATACTATTATCTGATTGAACACTTCAAAAACTGAAATTACAATTTCTAGCTTAGAATCACATTTTCTATGTATTCAAATGAATTGAAATATTAAATAAAGCAAGTACTTTATAATTGCGTGTGTATATTTGAAATTTTGAATTAAATATTAATATGATAAGAATGTTTCAAAAAGTAAATAACATAATGGAAAATATAAATAAGTAATTAAGGTAAATCGATTTATTTATAGTAATTTTCTAATTTTATCTATTTATTTAATCAAATTCAAACATAAGAAAATGAAAATTAAGAAAAATCTTACATTGGAAAATGTTTATACTAAGGATCCTAATTCAACCACAAATTATTATAAATGAATGTACCCTTACCATCAAATGAAATGATATTAAAAATTAATATTGTTTTTATCATTTAAAATAATAAAAATTTAATATGATAGAAATAATATAATTTTTATTTATTTTTAACATGATATGCAAATTTAAAAAAAAAATTATTCCCGCCTGGAAAACTTGATTTCCGCATAATTAATAGAACAGGTAAGTAGACATACTGAGTTAGTGAATGTACATGTATAAAATCAAAAATTAAAAGAACCATTTTCCATTAATAATTTGAGAATATTTTCTTTTTTCCCCAAAAACAAGGCTTGGAGTTATATTTTATAAATATTATAGAAATTCATTTATAACTCGATTCCTTACATTTTCTAACCTTCTTACTCAATCTCTCTTTTTAATGATATACAAACATCTACTTGATACAGTGATGACAATTAAGTCGGTCGGCCATTTTGTTTATCATCTATATTGCCAAACCACTGAACTAAAGTTTAAGGAAATTTTGTCACTAAAAATAAGGGAAAGAAAATGTAAGAGAAGCCGTTATATAAATGGACATAAAGTGTTTTTAGATAAACCAAGCTTTAATTTGCAAAAATGTAACATGAAAATCATACGAAATATAATTTTTTTTTTTAAATTACTATACATTACCTACGATATTTTTATATTTTAACTGAAAAAGCAATTAAAAGCTCTTTTTTTTCATGAAAAATAAATTATAATAATTTGTTTATATGTTACACGTTTTGCCTCATTAATTTAGAAAAAATATGTAACAACAAACATTTATCACAATTAATTATACCTTATATGTTTAGCATTAAATTATTTATTTTGGATATGTATGTGAAAAAGGAAGAGAAAGGTAGAAAAAGTTATGGGAAGTGGTAGAAAATTATTTTTATAAACTATAGGTATTCCATATAATAAAGTTGGTTAAAATTGTTCAATTAATTATATTTAAAGAAAATATTTCTTTATTTTCAGATTAAAATGCACCCAATTTACATGTTCGTACTAATTTTAATCAATCCAACTCTGGAGAATAGTGGTAATAACACAACTTACGATTTTGTAAAGCAAACAATCCAATTAGCATTTAAAAATGGACATTGTCTTATTTGTATGGGTGAAAGCAATAAATGGATATCGAAAGCAACGATGGCATTAAACATTCCACTTTTACAATTTAAAGGAAAACCAAATTTTCGCGATCCATGTGAATTAAATGGATATATAGTTGTGCAAAAAAATTTCACAGAACTAGCTGATTATATTCAAAGCAATACTTTTTTAGCCCATACAAGAATTTTAATATTTTCAGAGAATTTTAATTTCCAACAAGAACCTTTCAGAAAAGCGACACATTTAGGTGGATTGGAATTATTTGTAATCATCGGAGAATTTAAAAATGATTTGTGGGGAATTGAAACTACAAACACACTTAGGATTGAATCTGTAAGGGAAAATAAAATTTTAATCCGATGGGAAGAAAGAAATGAATTTTTTTTAGACCCGATTTGGTTTAAAAAAGAAAAATGGCGCCCAAATTTTGGTGAAACGAAACTTCGAATTTCTATACAAAATTCTCCTCCTTATATTTATATAAATGAAAAAGGGGAGGTGTATGATGGGGTTGAATATTTTTTTATTAAATTAGTTACACAAGAAGATAATAATTGGCCTATAGAATATGATCTTTATGAAGAATTTTCTTGGACTAAAATGTTAGATGATTTATCAAAAAATTCAAATGATGTTGCGGCTGGGGGTCATTACAGTTTGCAGATACGTGAATGTGGATTGGATCCTTCACCTCCCCATCTACAAAGTTGTGAAAGTTTTGTACTTCCAAAACCAAATTTAATCCCCCGAAGGGTTTTTTTATACAATCGAAATATTATAATTTGGATCTTACTTTTTATTTTATTCGGTTTAGTAGTTTCGATTTTAAATTTATTTGATTGGTTTATAAAAAAGAATTTCTTAAGAAAATTAAATCGAGATCAATATTTAATTATTGTTCTGCGTATTTTCCTTTACGAACCTTTTTGGGTTGGAAAAGAAAATTCGATTAGAATTATTTTATGTTTTTGGGGGTTTGTTTCATTATTATATTATACGATTTGTTCTGCGGGGTACACAACTAATATTACAATACCTCGCTATGAAAAACCCGTAGAAACTTTTATAGATATGAATAATCATAATGTTGTTTGTTACGATATTGGTGTTTATACAAAATCTTTAATTATGCGTTCGTTTAATGCTGATTTAAGTCGAGTAGGGAAAAGAATGGTTGGAAATTTTTCAATGAAGAATCTCCCAAAAAAAAGTTGTGCAATTGCAAGCATTTTATTTGATATCCATACATTCCCAGAAATTCCAAAATACGATTATACGAGAAATGATTTAATGATTATATCCGAATGTTTTTATAAATTATTTATTTCATTTGGATTTAAAAGGAATTCACCTTATCGGAAAATTTTTAGTGAATACACTACATTAATAGTGGAGCACGGTTTAGTTCATGGATGGTACGAATCAGTTATGTCGAGGAATAATGGTGTTACAAAATACATGCAAAATTTTTTGAAATATAAAAGTGAAACTGAGATAGAAACTATGAAAATAAATGAATTGTTAGGAGCTGTTTATTTATTAATTGTTGGATATGCTGCTGGAACTCTTGTTTTTATATGTGAAAAATATGAATTGGATAAATTAATCAATGAAAAAATTTTAAAATGTAAATTAAGATACAAATAAATGTATTTTACGAGATTTAATTTAATAAAATGCAATCAATGTTTCTTATATACGTTATTTTTTATATGTATTTTCTATTATTTTCATTATATTCGATGATTTTTTAAATTATTTTATATATTTGTAACGTTCATAGGAAATAAGTTTTCATGTATACAAACAATGTTTGTATGTATAGAATAGTTTTAAATAAAAATTTCTGTCGTTAGTACAGTAATGCTGCTCATTAAAATTTAATTTTCTATGGAAAAACACTAATTTCTTTTAAAAGAAATTAAATAAACTTTTTCTGGTAGATTTATAAGTTTTAAATCGTTTTTTATTTTAAGTATAAACGCATTTCTTGTATTATAAATCAAAATACATCTTGAACCTCAATTTAAATTAATAATTTTCCTTTCCTATTTGATAGTACATTTATTAACAAATTGAATTGAATTAAATAATTGTTTTAAACGTAATACAATATATAGCATTTTATTTTTTTATCGTTATTGATTAGACTTATTAAAATTCTATTAATTAGGGTTCCGTCTTACCAACAATTAAATAATAAGTTGTACGAACAACACTCGAAGAGTACCATTGTTAAAACTACTTTCGATACTCTTCAATATGATTAAATTTTTATTTTTATAATCTTTACCGTTTTGTTTCTTTTTCCATTTTTTCGGAGTTCTTTCTGAATGACCCTATAATATGAAGCAAAGCAGTTGGTATAGATTATCTTTGTTACTCTACAACCTCAAATATGAATGGAGATTCATAGTTGCAAGTGTGAATATGGAATAATCCAATTGAAATAAATATATTAATAAAACAGCTTTAGAACGAAACCTTAAACATTTATATCGAATGCTACAGTATTAATTTTTAAGTATGTAGCTTTAAAAAATACTAAAACGTAACTCTTTATAAATATTAATAATTTGTTCTGCAGTTAATTTATCAAGATATGTTATTATGGTGATATATTTATATTTTGCTCTAATGACTTTTTTATATTCCCTTTTTCCTATAACATATACATTATTTATTAATAGTTAGGTGCTTTCGAGTATTACAAATATTTCTAGCATATAATTTTTTTTAAATAAATAAAACTGAACATTTGTTAAAAACACTGTCTACACCCTTTCATTAAATAATAAAATTTGTTGAGTCTAATTTCATAAAAATTACTATCCATATATTTTCATAATTTTTTATGTGTTAAAATACTTGTATCCAAAATTAAAAAAAGGAATTTAAAATAATTTAAATCAAAGTTAAAAAAAAAAACGAAAATATGGAATTAATATACATTTAAAAATGTTAATGGATATTTTAACCTTACTTTCTATAACAAATAATATTACATTTACTTCCGAAGTTATTAGTTCTGCCTTCAAAGAAAAACAATGTATAATCTTCTTAGGAACTGATGAGTACCAAATAAATAAAATTTTAATGAAAAATAATTATACTATTGTTTTAAGTCTTCAATCAATTTGTACCCCTACTGGATATATAATTTCATCGAAAAATTACTTGGAAATTTTTGACATGTTTCATTTGTACATATTCCAACCTTTAAGAAGAATTTTAATTTTTAATGATGAAATCAAAAATTTTTTTAAAGAACCTTTCAAAACCACCACGGAAATAAATGGAATGGATATTTTTGTTGTAAATATAAAAAAGCAGATTGTTGCTTCGGTGAAAGAAGAAAAAATTTTGAGTTTGGAAGAAACAAAAATTGCTCTTAAAATTTTTGTATGGAAACCAAGTCGTCCTATAACCTACGCAACATTTCCCTTTGAACCTTTTTCATTTGTAAATCAAGAAAATGGTTTTTATAACGGAATAGAAAAAAATATAATTGATTATGTATCAACTGAATGGATTTTAGAAGTAATTTCATTTCCTGAACATTCGTGGGGAGATATTTTAGATGCTGTAGCTAATAAATCTGCAATGATAGGAGGTGGAGGACATTGGGATTTAAACATCATCGATATGAATTTAGATATATCATATCCTTACATTTATAGTTGTGCTACATGGTTAGTCCCAAAACCATCCCTCCTCCCAGAATTTACATTCATTTTTCAACCCCTAAACACAAATCTATGGATATCCATATTCATTTCAACCCACTTACTAACAATTATATTAACTCTAATCAAAATGTCTACTTTAAATTTAGAAAATTATTTTGCAAATTATTTCATAATCTTCAAGGTATTAATTTTATACCCGATTAATCGATTTCGATTTGAAAAATCAGAAAACTTATTGATTATCATTTGGTGTGCTACAGGGGTTCTCATTTGTACCACGTACTATTCCGGAATTGCTTCTTCTTTAACCGTCCCAAAATATAAAAAAGTAATTCGATTATTCGAAGATATTATTAATGAAAATTTGGAATGTTTCGAATCTGAGCCTTCCGCTACAGTTTTATTAAAACAATCCCCTAATCATTTTAAAAAGATTGTAGGTGAAAATATAATTCATGATTTTAATAAAATTAATAATCGAACTTGTATTTTAGCAGATACTTTACCTACACATTACGTAATCCCCGAAATTGATTTAAATGAAAATCAAAAAACTCATCTTCACGTACTTAGTGAATGTATAGGTGAATTTGGGTTTTCTTTTGCTTTTTCAAAACAGTCACCATTTAAAGAAGATTTTAATAAAAGGATTGTAAGATTGGTGGAACATGGATTCATAAATGCTTGGTTATCAAGATTTAAAAACATAGATTATAAAAATGTGAAACATATGGAAAATTTTTATTCAATTTATACATTTGATTTAACTATGAAGAAGCAGTTGATTACGTTTTCAAGATTACTAGGTGCTTTCGGTATTGCAATATTTGGGTTATGTTTAAGTTTTATTGTTTTTATATATGAATTGTATAGTTGCAAACATAAAAATAAAATAATTTTTATTTAGGTCTAAATTTTACGTTACATATTTCAAATAAAAAAACTGAAAATGATATTCCCAACCCAATTAAAAGTAAATAAAATCCTCCTTTCATATGATTCATATCCAAAGGTGTTTCTCCTTCATGTTCACAGACATAATCCGAATAAAAATTTTCCATATAATTCATTTTATTAAAATTTCTAACAATTAAATCCCAATAATCAATCAAACCATGTTCCAGAAAAGTACTAATATATTTCGATATAATCACTGTATAAGGCGATCTTTTTCTTAACGGAAAAACTATATAAGAATTTCCTGCACATTCTTTAAGCACCTTCAAGTGCTTCCTTCCGTACTCATCCAAATTATCCGTTTCAGTTATATAATGCATTGTAAGTATTTTAACGTAAACACCATGATTTCCTTGACGTATTAAATTATTACGATGGGACATATTTTTTTCAATTATATAATTATCTAAAATTGTTTCCATGCGTGGGGATCCTCGAACCGATTCTAAATTTGCATAATCTGGACCACCCCAAGTAACACCATACTTTTCAATATCAGAAATTGTATTAATTATTTTTGTGTAACGTGGTTTAGTTAAGGAACTTGTAAACCCAGCGGAAAATCCAGTACTGACAAGAAGCATATTAACGCACCAAGCGGTCAAAATAATTCTTAAAGCATGAGATCCACTAAGTGGAAACTTATTGATAGATCCCACTGTTGTTATCCTCAAGACATTCATGAAACAAGCAATGTAATTTTTATTTTCACATAAGAGATTCACCAATAATGCTATTAACGGAATGGAAATGAAAATTATGATCCAAATCGGGATTTGTAAGGGTTGAAAAACAAAAGTTCCGTTAGGAAGTAAACGTGGTTTAGGGACCAAAAAAGTTGTACAAACTTGTATATAAGGAGCACTTATATCAAAATCTTTTTTTGCAATTACATTTAACCAATGGGAACACATCCCGATTTCAGCTTTTTTTTCCATTATGTATTTAAGGGTGTTCGTATAAGGACTGTACCCATTACTTGAATCAGCTATTACATAACTAAGGTTCCATTTATTTATATTCGAAATTTCTTTTAAAATTCTATGCTCTAAACCTTCAACACTCCGATTATTCTCTAAAAATACAAAAGGGTTGCAATTAAAAACGGCTGCTTTCAACCCTTGTTTCGGTATCCAATCATTCCTCTTCAAATCTATTTTATTTTCTAAAGTCTTATCATTCATATCCAATTTTAAAATCGTTTTTTTCATTCTTAAGCAATCTATTTGTATCATTTTTGTATCTGGCGTATCTAAAACATCTTTACTAAAATTTAATTTGGCTCCTTGTACGATTACAATATCCAATCCGTTTATTTCAACAGATTCATCGAAAGGTGCCCCAAAAAAATTTTCTATCCAATTATAAAAAATTAAAATTCGTATGTGAGGTTTAAATAAATTTGGACCTGAAAATATTTGTTTTAAGGCTGTGAAATTTTCAGTTGCAACGATATGTCCGTCGAATTTGATTTTTGAGTTCATTATTGGTTTTTCAGAAAATTTCATAACTGTTGTTGGAATGTTAGCTCTGTTTAAAGCACGCTCCACAAAAATTGATATACTCGAACCATCTGAAGCATAACTAATGTAATTACGTGTGTTATAACTTTTCAAAATAATTTTGGAAAAGATATTAATCAATCTTTTCTCATCGAAAATTAATTTATGGTGAATGCTAATAGAAAATAAATTTTTAATTGAAAATACTAACAGAAGTTTTGAAAGGAGTTTCATTTTACATTTTAAAAAATGAAATTTCTTAGAAGGGTTATTTATGATTAAATTTGTATGCATATCATTATCAATATAAATAAAAAAGTAAATATTAAACTTATGTCTTAATATGTACATGAATTTATTTTGTTACGATATTAAATTAGATTAAAAACGACTTGTTATTTCCATTCGTTTGCTTTTAATTTGTGATTTAATCATCAAAATAACACATTTTAAAGTAAACATAAAAATAATCATTTTGAAAGAAAGAAAAATATAAAGTTAAAGGTTATTTTTTAACTTGAAATTAGATTGTTTAATTATTTTTTGAACCGGAGTAACACTTTCTTTCTAGTTTTTATAAAATTTAAGTTTTAGGAAAGGAGAAAGAACATGTTTTACTTACTTCCAAAAAATACATCCCCAAACTGTGATTTCTTCAAATTTTTCCCAGATAAATTTTTTGGTTTTGGTTTGCAGTGAGTTGTGAAGCATGGTGCGTCAGGATGTCGAAATTCCCACATTGCGTGCCAAATTTTCAAGCCATTTTCTAAACGGAAATTTTGGAAATCCGATTCCTTTAAACTTTGACATATTGGGGCAAAGAGATATACAAACAACTAAAACAAGAGAGAACGAAAACAAAAATTATGAGTCGTTTCTTATATCTACAAGAAAAATTAATTAATGTGACAGGTGATATATAAAGGAAAACAAGAAAAAGAATACAACACGGAAAGAAACTTTAAAAAGTCTTCGTTTAGAAGTTTTATTAAAGTAATTTCTCTTTTCCTTTGTATATAATAATAACCAGAGACAAAGATCCTTGTCTTTGATAATAACTTACTGCTAATCCTGTTCAAATTTAAATTTGAAATGAATTTCTTCCATACTTAATTACTCCTTGCATTTTAAAAGTTGGAATTTTGTACAATTATTTTATATTATTGTGTTGTTAAGTTTAAAATATAATAAACCCTAACTTTACGTTAAAGAAATGTTGACATTACTTTTTCAAATCTAACCGAATATATGCGTTAACAAAGTGTATAACATATGCAACCAAACTTGCATTAAGGCGGTATATGAATTAGATTTGAACCCTCAAATGTTAATTTTATATTTTAGTGTGAATCAATAAATTTGTTCTTCAATGTGACAATTATTTTGTTAAAAAAGAAATACTTACCGATATTGTCGGTACAGAAAATATGTAATAAAATGGAGATGAATGAAAAATTCCCCGTTCGTAATCAGCATCTGCACATTCTTCTGCTGCATCAAGTAATATCCAATGTAATGTGTAAAGTAATTTGCTTTCTACTGCACCTAATATTTGTATATTTCCATCTTTCATTCTATAATTCAAAAAAGCTTCGTTAAAACAACTGAATTTCTTACATAAAGAAATATATATTTCACATGAATTAATGTAAGTAGACAACTAAATATGCATATGTAGAACCCTAAACGTTACGGTTTTTTTTTGTTTGTATAAATAATTATATTTCCCAATCAAGTAAAAGTATAGAAACAAATATATATTTATTGAGAACATTTATTGCCTTACCGATTGAAAAGAACTGAAGCTATGCTGTGCATAACATGTGGTAAAGAGGCTTGAATTAATCTCCATCTTGGTAAAGATCTTATAGATTCAGCTAAATCTGGTTTAAGTCCCAAAATTATATTTTGCACCAGCACTTTTTCGAATAATTTACAAGCTTCTTTTAATTCGTGATGGCCAGGAGCATGTTGACAAAACTGTAACAAATATTTTTAATTGCACAAATGTTCGATTTGTTTGAATTAAATTGTTAATACTTACCATACAAGAAGCTTCATGTAATTTTCCTAATTTAGGCTTTACAAATGGACTAACTTGTTTCCATAAAAATATTTGTATCGGAATAGGCACAGCTTGATCAGTTAAATTATCCACTGAAGATAAATGATCTGAATCGAAAGGCATTTTTAAAAGAAATATTTTTTTAATTTCCAAAAAGAGATAATTTTAATAGAAAACTGGTTTAAAATATAATCCTTAATTTATTTATCACTTCTATATCAATGGCGTGGAAAATATCCAAGAAATTATTATTGGGGAATGAGATGAATCGGATGTTGCGCGCCACTGGGTTTGAAATCGATTTTCAGAGGAATTCGCCTAGATGTGCAGGATGCTGCGCCGTGACATTCTACCCTACATTGGAAAACATAATGAAAATAACAGTTTTCCTCGGATTCCTTTTTCAAATAATGTAAATATGGTTGCCTATATTACATGTAGTAGATTATCCACTTCCCTCAATATTGTAGTTTTCCTTGCGATGTTCCCCAAACAACAATGATGTTTCCTTTTAAACAAACAGCACAATTTTATTATAATAATAAAAATTTCAAAAAAACCCTTTCAAATCACACACGGTTTTTTTAAATTTATTTCTTAATACTTGAAAATTCAATAAATAAAACTACTGGTTTTGTGTTGTCAATCTTTTCAAGTTAAATAATAAATCAATCAAATATTTATCTTTACATATAAAAATCTAGAGTTTCAAATTGTTTAATAATAAATTGAATGTAAATATATACAATTTTTCTTTTTATTTTCATATATAAAAATATAAAAATTCAAATTAAATATTTTAGAACTAGAAAAATGGTGTTTGCATTCACAACATTACTCAATTTAACAACTTTATACAGATCCGATTATCATAATGTAATGTATTTATTAAATTATTTCGTTGATATAAATTATCCCCATCATTTAATTATTAATTATATCAGAGATGATTGTGAATTATCTTATTTTATGGATAAAGTTTTGTTTAAACGTAGGAGTTACATTAACCGACCTTCAATTAAAACATTACCAATGCATGATTTAACTAAAGGAAAACATATTAAATCGAATATAATTACCACTTCGAATTATAGTTACCTTATTCATTTATTTGAACGTAAAACTTCAAATCAATTTAGTTTTGTAGCTCATGGATTAGTTTTAATTTTTTTTCAAGGCATCCCGAGGGATTTTAATGAAATTCCTTTTAAATTAGCAACTGGATTACAAGGAATACGTATCCTTTTAATTCAAGGGATTTTTACATCCGAAACATTTTTAAAATATATAAATCAACAAAAAATTCTTGTAAAATGGACCAAACAAGATGGCTTCTTATTTCAAGATATTAGAAGATTATATTGGACTCCAAATTTTATTCCGGGGACTGAATTCACCATCTCAACTTTCCACTGTCCTCCTTTCATATACACAAATGCTACATATGTATATGATGGAATGGAATATTTAATTATTAGTCATGTAGGAAAAAATTGGCCCTTAAATTTTTTGATATATCAAGAAACTAATGAGAGTCTTTACAGCCGTTCAAAACAAGATTTATTGTTTGGAAAAAGCGATATTGGGGTGTGTTCGCAGTGGTTGGTATCCCTTATAGATCATTCTGATAAATGCGATATTTCAAAACCTTATTCTCAAACGTGTGTCACTTTTTTGGTCCCCAAACCTCATCTCCTCCCGATTTTAACATTCATTTTTCATCCTTTACATCTCCTAGTATGGTTTGCAATTATTTCAATTACTTTAATAGTTTCACTTTCTCTACATTGCATATCTTTATGTTATCAATATTATAAAGATCCTTTTTTAAATATTGAATATTCTTTTCGTATATTATTTTTACAACCGATACCTGAATTTCCTCCTTCTAATTTTTTAGCTTTACGTATTGTATTATGCATATGGACCATTTGCTCTTTAATTCTTACAACTGCTTATTCAGCTGGTTTTGCAAGTATTTTATCAACAGATCGTTACACTAAAAAAATTTCTACATTAAATGATATGTTTGATAATGGGATTTATTGGGGTTCACAAGATTCTAGCGTTCGCAATCTTTTTAAAGCAGAAACTTTAATTGATAGAAAATTAAGGGAAAGTTTTGTTGTCGATGAAAGTTTAGAAAAACAAGATCTTAGGATTAAAAAAGATGAGAGTGGTGTATTGGTAAAGAGACTTACCACCAGTTCGAATTATATAACTGATACAGAAAATTTAGAAGAATATGGACAAACTCATTTAAAGGTAAATTAATTAAGTTGAAACTTTCACATAACCATTTTTTAATGATTCATCGCAATATTTGTTTGTAGGTACTTTCTGATTGTGCCGGAGAATATGCAATCGCATTAGTTTTTCAAAAAAATTCACCATTCACATTAATATTTGATAAAAAAATTTCACAATTGAATGAGCACGGATTTTTAATATCATGGTACAGACGAATCACTAAAGAATACAAAATAAATTATATGGAAAATTTTTTCACAGATAAAATTACAAATTCTACAAATGTATACAAACCTTTAAGTTTTCAAATGTTACAAGGTATTTTTTATTTATGGTTGTTATTTATAATTATATCATTTACTTTATTTTTATACGAATTAAAAAAAAAAAGATTTAATCTAGATAGTGGACAAGTACGAACATTGTCAGATTGACACGAGTTATTTTCCAATTATTTAATCAATATGAATATATATTATAATATTAAATGTAAACATTGAAATAGCTAATTGATATTGAAATAGTATTTTTAAATTAAACCAAGTTTTAAAATTCACTTAACCTAATTACAACCATTACCAACTAACTCAATTCAAACTCCAATTAAAATTTTCTTTAATATAAAATATTAATAACCCAAAATGTGTGTATTGTCTTTGTAAATAATTCCATAAACAAATTAATCTTTGTCACATAAACATCCATATTTTGTTCAAATAAGAAATGAACTTGAATATTTCACTTAAAATTTTAACAACCAGCATTATTAAAATAACAATAATTAAAGATTTTATTTTGGATATTACAAAAGAAGATGATTTATTTAATTTTATTACAGATGAATCAGAAGAATCATTTTATGTGGAACAAGCAATTTTTAAATCATCAATACAAATTTCTATGAATAAAAATTCATTTCTATTTAATAATTTTATAATTGTGTCTTCAAATTTCAAGGAATTAAAAGAAATTTTCAGGAACGATGAATTTAATTTCATTTCTAATAGTTTGGTTTTGTTATTTTTCTTTGGAGAAGAAGAATTGGGTTTTTATAGAAACCCTTTTATACAAACCAGAATTAATCTTTTGGTTATAACTGGATTTAGACAAAATAAATTTTTAATATTATTTGTGAATGAAAAGAAAATTTTATTTGAATCCGATTTAAAAGAAGAATACCGAAAAGGGGAAATTATAAAAAAATTTAAATGGAAACCAAATTTTGATTCTGATAACAAAGAATTTGTTGTTTCTTGTTTTAATTGTCCTCCTTATAATTATATAAATAATTATACTAAACTCCCTTTCGATGGTTTGGAATATGCAATGCTTGAAATCATCACAAAAAATTGGCCTGTAAAATTTTTAACTTATGATTATAATAAGGAAATTCCGTACAATTCTGTAAGAATGGATGTAATGGAAAATAAAACTGATTTAGCGATTTGTTCCCATTGGTTAGAATCTGTAATCTATCAAATTGATTCATTAGATTATACAACCCCTTATACATATGTTTGTGCAACGTTTTTAGTTCCAAAACCACAACTCTTACCCTTTTCCACCTACATTTTACAACCTTTCCAAATTACCTTATGGTTAGCAATTTTCTTCCTAACTTTCCTTATTGGTATGTTTCTAAAAGGAATTTCAAAATTTTATGAAATGGAAATATTTAAAGATTCCTCTAAAAAATACCATAACATAATAACATGTTTTATTCAGTCCTTACGATTATTAACAGTTTCAAGTGTAGAAACTTTTCCAAAATCTACAATTTTTCGTATTGTCATTACATTTTGGTCAACTTATGCATTACTTGTTACAACTGCATATTCAAGTGGCTTTGCTAGTATTTTAACTTCATTTCCTTATAATAAGCCTATTAATACAATTGAAGACATGATTGATAAAAATATTCATTGGGGTGCACTTAGTGAAGGTAATAAATATGCATTTCCTGCAACAACAGATATAAATAAAAAAATTGCTAATTTGTTCATGTTGGAATCAAGTATAGAAGAAAAGAATTTGAGGTTATCGAAAAATAATTATGCGACTATGGTGAAGAGATTGGTGAATTCATATATTACTGATACGGAAACTTTAGATGAATATGGAAAAACACATCTAAAGGTAATAAGTTTAAAGAATTCTAAATGTTTTAACTTTTCATTTTAATTGTTGTAGGTTTTACATGATTGTGCAGGACTTTTTCCAACGGTACTTTTACTTCAAAAAAATTCTCCATACAAACATATATTCAATGAGTACATACAAATTTTAATGGAAAGAGGATTTATAAAATATTGGTACCAAGAAATGGCTACAAAATATAAACTTAACTACTTGACCAATTTTTATACAAATCAATATGAAACAATAACCAATCGACCTTTAGACATTAGTAGATTAACAGGAGCTTTTTATTTGCTACTAATTGGTTATACTCTTTCAATATTTGCTTTTACATTTGAAATTTATGAACAAATTAAGATAAACTTCTGCAAAAGTTACACAGTTTAGAAGATTCTCGCACGTAATTATATTCAATTTAGGAATTTGCATCAGTTTTTTTATAGAATTTTAATATGCATCGTAAATATTTTTTATGATTAATTATTTATCAGTTAAAATAAACATTTTTGTTGTGATTACTTCAGTTTCTGTTTTTATTTATACTGTAAACATTATTTAATCATAACATTTATTATTTATTAATGTGTTGTTGAAAAAATCTTGTTTAAACACAAGAATTATTGATGAAAAACATACTTTCTAATTTCTTGCAGTAAAATTTCACAAGTTACATAATCTAATCATCTTCAGAAAATTCTAAATGTTTAGTGTTAAAAATTCGACACATTTTATTTAGTTTACATTGAAATTTTATAAGACATGCATCTTGGTTTGGCAACTATACTTAATATGACGATTTTATTCCATCCTAATCATAACACAACAACTTATTTAATAAAAGACATTATTGATAAAAATTTTCCTCAACATTTAATTGTTAATTACATTAGGGATGAATGCAACTTATCTTATTTTATAGATGAAGTATTGTTAAACAGAAGAACTTATATTAATAGACCATCTTCTGATTATCTACCACATTTAGATCTAACAAATGGGAAAAAAATAAAATCCAATCTTGTTTCTACAGGGAATTACAGCTATCTTATTCAATTATTCAACCGTAGATCCTCAGATCAATTCAATTTTGTAGCACATGGATTAGTTTTAATTTTTTTCGAAGGTACACCAGGGGATTTTAGTGAATCTTCCTTCACTCTAGCTACTGGAATTCATGGAATACGAATTATTTTAATCGAAGGAATTTTTACCTCTAAAATTAATGTTAAATACATAAACGAAAGAAGAATTATAGCTCAATGGAATAATGTAGATGGATTTACATTTCGATCTACAAAAAAATTATATTGGCTTCCAAATTTTATTCCAAAAACATATTTTACGATCTCAAGTTTCCACTGTCCTCCTTTCATGTACGCAAATAAAACACATGTTTATGATGGAATTGAATATTTAATTATTAAACACGTCGGCAAAAATTGGCCCTTAAAATTTTTGATACATAGAGGAAGTAATGGAAGCCTTTACAGTCATTCTAAAAATTTTTTAAAAAATGGAGAGAGTAACATTGCAGTATGTTCACAGTGGCAAATTTCTCTATCTGGAAAATTAGAGTTGTATGATATTTCAAAACCGTACAGTCAAACTTGTGTGACATTTTTAGTTCCCAAACCGCATCCTTTACCTGTTTCATCTTTCGTTTTTCAACCATTTCATGCGTTATTATGGTTAACTTTAATTATAATTGTGATTACAGTTGCATGTTCCTTGCACATAACCTCACTATTTTATAATTTTTGGGGAGAAATTAAATTCTGTTCCGATTTATTTACATCTATTGAATATTCTATACGAATTCTTATATTAGAAGGAATCCCGTTACCCCCTCCCCAAAAATGTCGAGCTTTACTTATTGTATTACATATATGGATTTTGTGTTCATTACTACTTTCAACAGCGTATTCTGCAGGATTTGCAAGTATTTTAACATCTGATAGATACACAAAAAAGGTTTCTGAAGTAAGAGATATGTTTGATAATGGAATTTATTGGGGGGCACAAGATGGAAGCATGAAAAAACTTTTTAGTGCAGAAACAGAGGTCGAAAAAAGATTGAGCCAAATTTTTTTTCTGGATGAAACCATAGAAATGCAAAATAGAAGGATTAGAGAAGATGAAAGTGGGGTGCTGGTTAAACGACTAAGTATTAATTCAAAATATGTTACAGATACAGAAAATTTGGATGAATATGGACAAACACATTTGAAGGTAAAGTGAAAATGTTCTACCTTAACCCCTAAAAAATGATTTATTTTTACAGGTATTGTCCGATTGCGCTGGAGAGTATGCAATTGTGTTAGTCTTTCAAAAGAATTCACCATTCACATTGATATTCGATAAGCAAATTTTGAAATTGAATGAACACGGAATTTTAATATATTGGTTCAAACAAATCACTAGGAAATACAAAATAAGTTATATGAGCAACTTTTTTACAAATGCAGTTACAAATGTTACAAACGCACATAAGCCTTTGAATATGCAGAAACTACAAGGAGCTTTTTATTTATGGTTACTCATAATTATTTTTGCCTTAATAACATTTTTATATGAAAATTTGAAGATTAAAATAAAGTAATCATTAAATTGTGTGCATAATCAACAAATAATAAATCAACATCAGTGATGACGAATAAATGAATAAGACTCTGAGAATGTTAAGAAACCGAAAAGCCTACCAAGTTCCATATCCTTTTAATTTTTAATTTACTTTAAATTGTAAAATGGAATTTCGGCCCAACCCAATTGGAACATGATGGGTATGTATGTGTATATATTATATGATATAAATAAAAATTTATTGAATGTCTTGATGTAACAAACTCAATTTCTTTTTTTGGATTTACTAAATTTCCTAATTCCTGTTTTCATAGCTTTCCCTCCGATTGGTCTAAAATCACGTTTATCAGAATTTGTCTTATCACCACCTTTCTTCTTATCCCTTCTAAACTTAGGTTTGTCTTCATTAAATTTTCCATTACGATTTCCTTTTGATTGTTTCTTACCTTCTTCTAATCTAGGTTTTTTTGTTTTAAAACTGTGGAATGTTTTAGGAGGCCTTTTCATACCAACAGACTTTCCACTAAATAATTCTAAAAAAATTAAATTATAATAAAAAGAATTTAAAACTCAATTAAACGTTTACCTTTATCTGGTTCTTCTCCTACTTCTTCACGATAATACTCAGCATCATCATCCTCTACTTCCATATTTTCTTCCGCATCTTTAGAACCCTGCTGTAACAATTTATCTGACTCATTTTTCTTCTGCATTCCTTTTAGTGACTTTTCTTTCAACTCTTCCTTTTTCTTTTCCTTTAGCTTCGTATTCTTTTCTTGTTCACGCTTTCGTGCTTCCTTCAATTTCCTACCGAATAAAATTATTTAATATTCATTTTATTTTGTAACATTTTTAACTAACCGTTTTGCCTCTCGTGCTTTTCTAATTTCCTGTTTTTCCTCTTCCGTTTTTTGCATCAAATCATGATATAAAACTTCACCATCTAATAAACCATCTTCAATTTTTATTAACTGTAAAGTCAATCTTGGTCCTAATTCGCTTAATTTTATAGCTGATTTTGCAGCTTCTATATTCCCTCGACTTGCTAATTTTTGAGGAACTGTTACGTGGGAATTTGGATCATCCTCAGCTTCACTATCAGATAACATACCTGACCTAGATACAACAGTATAATGAATGGATCCAAACCACAAATTAAAAAACTTCAAATGAAAAATTTTATTTTTTTATGCGGAAAACTTACTTGGTCAAGAATTCTTCAATATTGTTCAATTTGGATAAATTAGGTACCTTTCCTTGCACAACTTTTTTAACCGCTTTAGATATCCCAACAGGTGCAACTTTAATAACGTAATGACGAAAATCAATTAATTTTGTTGCAGGATTATAATTCACTAAAACACATCTCCTCACTGTATTCAAGTCAACCTGCGAAAGAATCAATATCAGCAAACACTCTTTAAAAATGTTCTTTCTTACCTTTGTTAAATTAATAGTTGGAAACATATTTTGAAACATGGAAGCCATCAATTTCATATGCATACCTTCCCCACTAAAGCTATTTAAAACGATTAAAGGTGAATGTTTGAAAGCTTTTTCAATAACAACTTGTTTTTTTAAACTTGAAACTACATCTTTTGCCAAAGAAAAATTGTTAACTTTAAAAGTAAGAGATGGGCCTCTAGGTAACCGGCATATCTTTAAATATACACCCAATTCCGTTCGAGAAAATACACACAAATGTGTTACGTGAAAAATTCCAGCAATTTGTACAAAATCTTTGATTGTATTTTTCTTCCTTTCCTAAAAGATAAGAGGTGAATATTTTTAAGTTTTACTCTAATTCTCATAATCGTTTTGTACTTACTTTTAATGCCGAAGCTGTGAATGGTTCCATAACTTTTCGAAAATCCTTCGTTAAGTCATCAATATCTCCTCCAGGCAATCCTTTGTGTATAACGAATGAATGTGGTGCAGTAACAAGTTCATCTGGTTCAGCATGTGCATTTTTATTTTTCCTTACTGAACGTCCACGTTTTCTCTTCATTTTCAAATCACATAAACAAAGTTAGGTTAATTTTATTTTGAGCACGTGGGCTTTGTATATGTAACCCAATATACACCAATTTCGAAAATAATAGGGAAATACATAAGAATATATTTTTTCTGAGAAATTTCATAAAAATGAAATTTAAATATTGTTATATTTATTTAAAGAAACAATTTTATATTAAATTTTCCACAACATAATTATATATAACTAAATAGAAATAATTTGATTCTTATTTTATGAATTCTTGCTTCATTATTTGTTATATGTAGATGCCCTGATTGATGTTAAAATTGCTTAACAGTACAAGGAATGTATTACAATATTCTCGTTTTAAATTGTAAATCATGTATATATAATTGATTTTTATTACAAGACTAAACCGTTATGTAACCCATTCTCTTTATTATAAAAAGGTAGCAATAGCATATAAAATTTGTATGAATGTCAGTCAAAGTATTCAACCATGATTCCTCCACATTGTCCAAACCATTCAATAATATTTCTAGGATACATTTATACAAGAATAAAACACCTTTCATTTCTTTGGATTGGCATGGAAATGTAAGAAACCATCATTGTTCATATACCGCAAATTTCATTTTATTTGTAATGAAAATTGTAGGACAATGAACTGATTGGTACTAGTACCTGCATACAACAGGATATTTAGGATTGTAATCATATTTTAGAAAAACGGTAATTATTTGCGGAATAATGGTTTGTTTTTTTTTTTGGGAAATTTAATGAATGTTAATTTAGGCAAGGCTGTTCCAAATGACCTCCCGATGATTATCTCACAGATACAATTGAGATTGTAAGAGAAAAACAAATTTTTTTATTATTTTATGACTTGTATTAATTGTAAATTAAAACTTATATTTGAATTAATTAAAATTCTATGATTTTCCTCATCAATAATTTTTCTAGAAAAAAAAATTATACGCTTTTCCATTGTGTGTGATTTGCATTCCATTCCAAACCCACAAAAGGTATGTACTTTGTAATATATATAAAAAAAAAACTTTCATTTGAACAATGGTATGCTCGCCACGCATGGGCCAATTCTCCACCTCCATCAATAGTAGCCCATGCTCTTCATGCTCTGCTAATTGCAATTTCCTTCCTGTCTGCAAGCACATAATATCATTCGAACGCACCATCTCGTCGAGAGTTGTTGATCATTCTTTCATTAATCACTTTTCTTATAAACAATTAAAGAAGAAAGTGAATGCGCATTCCAATGTGCGGGTGTCAGTGTTACAATGTGAAATATAAGAACTAAACCGTGGGAAATGGTCTTAATTTCCATACACTTTCATTCATAAAGAAAATGGTTTAAAATTGGAAAATGGTTTCTTTAGCTGGGAGTAAAGCTTTACTGGCTTTTAGTAATTTTTTATTATTGGTAAGTTTAGATATTATTTTTGTCAAATAAAATTAGTGAAGAAAAGCAAACTTGAGATGGCGCCAAATTAGAATAGGAATCTCTGTTTTAATTTTTCAGGAGAATTTCTTTGCTAATTAACCATCTATAATCTTCTTGATTTCTCTTTATAATATTTATAGGATTTTATTAATAAAGTTAATAGCCTTCAGTATGTAAAATATTCTTATTAACATAATTATGATGCAATAAACTATTTGGACGAGCAAAAAATTTCAAACCGTGACAAATTAATTGCGCGCGATTTCAAATAATTTAATTCGACGTGCTAAGATGATTATTAAAATCTTGATTGCACCATTAAACTCTACTGCTTTCTTTTCTGATTACCTTATTAACTAATTTGCATACAATAAAAAAAATCAGAGACAATTAATTTTATAAAGAATGTGGAATTTGGGTAGTGGATTTGGTAAAAGTGTAAAATTACGTAAAATTTATATACGAAATCAGAAGATTTGTGAAACAAATAGATAGATCAAATAAAAAAAAAAACAATAGATATACCATAGGTTTTTAAATGTTGCATTCTATTTCAATATTATTTTTTTTTTAGGCTTGTGGTTGTACTTTAGTAACTGGAGGCTTGATAATTCTTTTAGATCCTGGAAGAGTTTTATTATCGAGACTCTTATCGCAAGGACCATTAACTACGTTACCTCAACCACTTCTATATTACTTAGCTTTAGGTTTTTCAGCGGTTGGACTAATTCTAGCTGGTGCCGGTGTTTTAGGATGTTGGGCTTCATGTTTGTACAGTTTTTACATGCTGACATCTGTAAGTATAAAAATTAAGAAAATATAATAAGTGTTTAATATTTTTTTGAAATTTTTGTTTTAGTATTTCCTTCTGATTCTATCAGTCTTGGTAGGAGAATGTGCCGTTTATGTTATTGCGTGGATCTGGCCGCAGTGTTTAGGTTTAGGTATTGTACCCGATGAACTAATCAGAGCAATGAAGAGTAATTATGGTGTAGCAGGTCAAGAACAATTCACAGCAGCCATTGATCTCGCACAAACTCTGGTAAGGATCAATTTATTCCCCAATTATCATTTCGCACATTCCATCTGTTTATTTGTGCGTTTTCAGTTCAGTTGTTGCGGAATCTCATCATCTGTCGAATATGACACATCACTTTGGCGGCTTCAAGCACTTGGTCCAAGTCTAGCCGTTCCTTTAACTTGT
>JAODAH020009819.1:0-11954 GCA_027574865.2 Coproporus ventriculus | reverse complement strand
TTAAAAATATAAAATGGGATTTTTTATGATGTTTTTAAAGAATATTATGTTGTTAACTTTTTCTTTAGTGTCTAGAGCCACTCAGAGGAAATGAACATGTTAAGAATTTCCTAAAATTGTCATTCATCTTCATCAATATCGCATATGATGATAATGTTGTTACGAAAGTTTTTTTTTTTCTTGAGACCCAAGTCACGTTCACCCTTCTAAAGAGCATGGACTTAAATGTATAATCCTTATGGTGTCCTCGCTCCCACGTGTTATTGATTCTATTCGAGCCAATGCATTGCACATCGCCTTTTAAAGAATTCCAATGTTGTTTTTCTTTTCTTTTTTTTCTCTCCGCGACATCATTATTCTTCTTTTAGAATGTTATTTTATCACAACATGGTATTGATTGTTGGGACCATCTACTTACCAGAAAGTAACTTATTTTTATTTTACGAACTTGAAAAGTTCCATCATCGTTACATCTCACTTCCACTCATTGCGAAACTGAAATTAGGAAAAAATTGTAGGAAATATTTTAATAAAAATTATAGAAATTTCAAATTTTCTCTTATTCAACGTCTTTCTATCGTATACAAATTAACAATTGTTACATTTCTTTTCTATTACTATTTCTGACACCTGGGAAGCGGAAGGTCGTGAATTCGAGACTCGCCGGGATTGGATTTTTTATCTTGGACTTGTAGAAAATGTCCATCTAATATATAAAAAAAAATTGAAATTCGATTTTTAATCAATTATTTTTTATGTTATCCATCATCCACTCGATAGCTCGGTAATGAAGCTTGTTGTTAATGTATGCCAAACCTCTAAAAATAAAATAAATTCCGTAACCATTTGAATGTAATTTAAAATATTAGCAGAACGCAGGGATGAGAAGGAATATTACCGCCTTACTTATTTTGATCTATTTTCAAGTTCGTTTTGGTAATGTTCTTAAGCATTCTCAACTGGTTTAGATATAAAGTTTTTTAATCGATAAAAAGATGTGTCCGTTAAAATGAAATTCCTTTAACGTTGAAACCACCCTTTCCCGTGCGCTATATTAAATAGAGCCACATAATAAAATACACCATAAAACTGCTCGTACATCATTTCCAAAATTAAAGAAGCACCTTCATAAAAAAATGTCATCACGAATTAAATTTACATAAAATTAAAATGAAATATACGAATTTTATTTTTTATTGCTTTATTTATTCCTAAACAAACTCTAAAATGTTTTTTTTATAATAATAGTTAGTTTATATTTTTATTCAGTAAAAATAAAAATTAATTTTATTATAAATTTCTATGAAACTCATTCACTTCATATATTAAATTTTTAATTTAAATTCAAATTGCAACTGAAACGTTTCACTAATTAATTTTAAATTTAATTATATGCAGAATAATTATATAAAAAAAAGTAATTAATGTTAGTGTTCTTTTCATTTTCTTTGTATGTCTCCTGTCTTATTATAATCCCACTGCTGTCTTACGGAAAAAATCTAAAATGGAGGATTACGTCTGGCGAAAAAATTATTTCCATCCACGTTTCTAAGGGAATTCATGCCTTGGAAATTATTTAAATTATCTGTTTATTAAATTTCTTGCATAACGTTACAAATTCATCTCATTAATTTTTTTTAAATTTTCTTTCTAACTTTTAAATTTTTAAAAATAAGGTTGAGATAAAGTTGGAGGAATATTTATATTTGTTTATTTTTTTTCCTCTTTTTCAAGAGGAATGATAATGCGCTGTGTTTTGTAATATACTTTTGTAAGATTGACGAGGTCGTCTGGAGCTTAAGTTTAGAAAGAAAGAAGTAAAGGGCAATAATTCATTGGGATTTTTTAGAGATCCTGAGATGCACGGGGGAATCCGGTTCTTATTAAACCTTCAACGTTTTAAAGTTTTAAATAAAATTGCTGATATGTTCATTGGAGTTAATATCTTGCTACCGAGTTTCATTAACTTTTTTTTTTGTTGATGTGTGCTTTAGGCGATTTAATTAGAAATTTATAAATTAGAAAATTGAAATTTTTGTTTAAACAGCTAATTGAATTATAAATTATATAGAATAAGGCGTTTCGATTTGTTTTATAAATTCGTTCATGTGGTATGAATAATTTAAGTTTCGGTAATCAGTGCAAAGTATACAATTTTAGTTAGCATTGTTGCCGCGTTTTTTTTTTTAATTAAAAATTAATTAATGGAAGGCAAAACTCATTGAAAAGATTCTCATTTCATTCACCTCCAAACCGATAATTAATGAACTCATGCAACCTTGCGTTAATTCCCATTCGGTAAATACATTTGTTCACATTAACACGACATTCTGTGTGTACCTACATGTAGGTAATTGGCTGTTTAGTAGCATCGATTTATAGACGTTGCATTATTGTAAATAAAGACAAACCGAATTGCAATAGTGCGAATTAATGAATCTGTTCTCACTGATTGATTATTTTCCTATTGTCCTAAAAAAATACATTCCATGTGTTATTGTTAATTAATTTTTAAAGCATTTTTATTTTATCTGGAATTTTATTTTTAGTTTTCTTTTTCACGAGTTTGAGAAGTTCGTATGTGAAATCTAAATGTAAGCCAATTGTTCCATCTTCATTCCACTCATCGAGAGGCGAAAATTAGAAGGAAAACTTTTAATAAAAATCGAAGAAAGATCAAAAAACGACCTTCCGCTTCCCAGGTGTCCCACGCCAAACTATAAAAATAAAAAAAACCCAGTAACCATTTCAATCTAATTTAAAATATTAGAAGAGCGGAGAGGATGGGAAGGAATATTATTACCGCTTTACTTATTTCCTCTATTTTAAAATTCCTTTCGGTAATCCTCTTAAGCATTCTCAACAGGTTAAATGTTTGATTTTTAAACAAATTGAAGCCTGATAAATACACATATTGATGAGCAGACTGTAGTAATGTTGATTTTAGGTCGATTCCATCTTATTGGCTACGTTGTTTAATGTTTAACCCAAGCAAATTGGATACCTACAGAGTATTGTAATCTAATTATCCTTCTGTAATTCAACATCGTCCCACAGAATTTAATACAAATATTAGCCTCTTCATAAATGAAATGTAATGCATTTACTGATTAATCTTTGGTGCAATTACATTTATCAAATCGTACCAAGAAACGTTACCACCGTATGATTATTCCTTCCCTTACATTTCGATAGAGATGTACCCAATTAATTCCCACTTGTCCTAATTACAGTATATATCTTGCTATGCTCATATGTTGCTTACGGCTACCGGTTAATGTTGTAATTGGCTTGTCAAGTGGGAGTTTGGTGTACCCAGTTAACCCGTACAAAAGCAATTAGATTTGTCGAAAGCCTTAACGTGGGTTTCTACTGGAAATTGCATTTTACATCAATAAAATTATTTAATTTATATTTCATCGGGTCTAAGGTAAGCTATTTGAGGTGAATTTTATAGAAATCATCGATTTTAAAAATGAGAAAAAATGAGAAGTTTATATTATTTTAAAAAAAAAATTCTGCAAATTTCTTCTTATTAATATTTATAAGGATTTTGTTTTGTTTAGTAGTAATATCCCCAAAATAACTAAATTCTTTTCCCCTCCTGCTTTATAAATAACTGAAATTCCATTAGATGATCAATGTGCGCGTTCTTGATATCATGTCAAGGTATGAACGGAATTGCTATAAACAACATAATATATCAGGTTTCCACCTCAGGGGAATATTCTGAGAATAGTTTTCATATAAGATGCTACTTCAATAAATCAAAAAGTAAAAAGGCTAAGTTTCACATGAAGCACCCATCAAAACGTCTCTTTACCCAAACGCGTTTCAAAATGTACATTAACCACTTGGAACTACAAGAGCCCATCTTTGACACACGTCTTTACTAACAATGGATCATATTCTCGAGCACTTGTGGAACGTTTTAATGTTCAGATTACTCGAGTTAAAGCATTGTTAGCTAGGTTTCAGTTTAATTTAAATTATTAATGGAGCACACAATTATAATGTAGTAGTTGTAGGTGATTATGAAGGAATTAAATTTTGGTTGTTTTAATTTAGTCATCAAACTTATTTGCATAAACAGAATGGGACCTCATTAAAATTAAATGTAAACGGTTTTACTCTGAATTTATTAAAGGAACAACTCAATCAGGAAACAGAACTATTATGCACCGCATAATTCGTTTAGATTATGAAAGGGACTACTTAATTAATTAATGCAATAACATTTATAACGAAGTATATACAAGTCTCTTAAAAAAATATATATTTAGACAGATAAGTGTCATTTCATGATCATTCCCTAAACTCAAATTGTCTAGACGAATCGAAATTGTTCTTTACAACTTCATCGATCGAAATCCAACTTGAGCGACTTGTGACAGATGAAATTGAAATAGTTGTCAGAATATATGATACTTGAACATCTGTGCAATTAAGAAATTAATGCAGAAATATCGCTGGTAATTTTTGATGATGATTTTCCTTTTAAAATGACGATATGCATTTTGGTTGAAATAAATTTTGTTTCCATATATATGTACATCCCATCGAAAATTCTAATTGTAATTGCAATGTGAATGAAAATCCCCAAAGTACAATAAATTTGTAGACAATTGGATTGCGAACAAAAAATTTTATATTTAGAGTATTTGCATGCGCATTCCCAATTGTAAAATAACAGTATTTCGGGGACCATACGAAAAATAACAAATAATAGCGGCTGGAATTTTAAATGTACAAATGGAGCTAATTCATGTTCAGCACAACGCAAATGCAGAGTGCAATCGTAGCCGTACTCAAACGAATACAAAATCCTTGTAATGAAAAGGGAGAAAGAAGCCTATTGTACCAAATACATACTCCACATCAAAATTAATCACTCAGTACGTCAATGCTATATATTTTGTTAATTCTTTTTTTTTAAGTTATTGCATATTTTACATAATAAATAAGGTGGAAATGATGAAAATGATGTTTATAAACGCTAAGATTTAATAGAAATTATTAATAATTTATCATTCTCTAAAGAGAATATAATAATACATTTCCTCTTTATGCATACAGTGCTTTAATTCCTAGGTATATTAATATAAATAATTTACAATGTTGCAGTAACTAGGGTGGTAGTATGTTTACATTCCTGAATAAGCAAAGCTTTGGAAGATAGTATTACATCAAAATTCAATTATGTACACGCAATATCTACAAAATTATCCGCAGGGTACAGTAAATTAACCAAATTGAATTTACAATAAAAGCAAAATGTGCAGTGTTCAACTCATTTCACTGCTACTTCATTTATTAAAACAAATATCGGATGTGATGTTCTTGTTTGTTTCGTCCTAATATGCGTATTTATGTTACGTGCTTTATGTTTGGTAACGTAGATAAATCGATGGGAATATTATCTTTGTGGAGTAACGAGATTAAGTAGGGCAAAATGTGAGGACCTGGCGCGTAAAAATGGGGGTTGAAAGCCGCCCGCGGACCAACAAAACTGTGACTTATGCTCACAATCATTTTTCTTCCCTTTTAGACGGAAAACAACGTCTTCATTTTTATCCACCTAATTCTTGACGGCTAAAAATCACCTTCCTTTAAAAGAATCCTGAATAGCAACGCCGCAAAACAAAAACCGAATCATAAATCATGTTACGATATGAAGAACGATAAGTACAAAAAAAAAAACGGAAGTCATATGATGAATAATAAGTTCATAATGTTATTAAGGGAATTATTAAATTATAACATACAAGTTTGAATTATTAAATGATAAAAAAACATTTTTAAATTTTTAATACGAAAAATTTAAATACTGATTTTAGTATTAAATAAAAGATAGTGACAAACGGACTTTAAACAAAATAATTAAACAATGACAAAAAAATAAAACTACAAAAATTTCATTGGATATATTCCCAATTTAAATAAATCTATTATTTTAATTAAATTTAGCATTTGTACCTGTCCTCTTTTTTTTTATGATATCAGAAACTTTATGAAACATGTGATGTCATACAATTTCATGTTCGATTTTAAATGCTTAAAGCGATGAAAAGTTTAATTGAAAATGGGCAATTTTCAAATATGATTTACAATGAAGTTTCCCTATTGAAACTATCACGAATATTCAGTTCGTCTCACACAAAATTTCATTGACATGCATTTTTCATTTCGTGCTTTTTTTTTGTAAAATTTAGTTTTTATTTGTGAATCGAGTGTAGAGGGATGACGGCATCTCTAATAATTTTTGTAGCACTTAAATAAGCAGGAATCCGAACGAATTGTTTCAATATTTTTCATATTTAGCAAAACAAATGGAATTGCTGTTGTACAAATGACATTTAATACAAACATATGTGTTTATTGTTTCAATAAATTAATGGCACAATAAATATCTAGTGCAATCGGGGGATATATGGAGACATGTGTAAATGTTTTGAATATTGACATTGTAAATATTTTCATTGAAATTAGTGATAATTACTACAAAATACACCGGGAATTTTATTTGAATGAACTTGATAAGTAGTAACTACATAAAAGAAGAATGTTAAACCAGTTGGAAATGTGCTTATTCTACCTTTTGCCAGACTCACCTGAAGCATTCTTAGCTTTCTTTGCATTAAAAATTTTGATGCAAAGATTTTATATGGTTTCTAGAAAAAAAAAACTATAAAGTTTTCGTTCTATATTTTTAGAGAAACGTAACTTTACAATCAATGCCATGCGAAGTTTTCCGGATATTAAATTCTTTATGCATTATTTAAAATAAAATGAAAACGAAATTTAATCCGCCATCCAAGCAAAAAGGAATTAAGATAAGGAATGCTTTTATAATATTTTAATCTCCTTCGCATAACTAATCTCGAATTTGCGTATTTTGTTTTATTCATAAATGTGTCTTAAGTCATTAGAATAAAATCTGGGACAAGTTTTTAATTGTAATTTACTATTTTTTAAATGTTCATCTGTTTTATGTGTGTGAGAATTACATCTTTTTAGGGCGTTCATTTAAAGTTCTGGAAGATGTCTTTTCTTCCACGCATCTGCCTTTGACACCCTCACAATTCACAATGATGTGAAAAAAGTTCTAACATAAATAGCAGAGATTTACTTTTTGCTTACTGTCTGTATGTTTTATTACATGTGAGGAAGAAAAATTTGTGCTCACGCCTTTATATTGACATTACGTTTTTTTTTTCATGAATTGAATCCTTGAGATATACAAGACAATGATGAAGAAGATCAAACAATATCGATAAAATCATATCTAAAATAAAAGAAAATGGTTAATGGATATTTTTTTATCATACATGTAAATTATAAAAATTTTAAACTTTATTTCATGAATTCTTTTAAAAAAAATTATTTGTATCTTATTTGTTCGTGTGGAAATTTAGTTATTCTAGATCCGGTAATGTGTTTTGTAGTATGAATGATGATTTATTCCATTTAAGAGCCGAAGAAAAGTGAGTGCTAAGAATGCTGACGAATGGTATGAAGCGGCGACGCATTTCTGGCGCCCCGACGCCCGTTGATAAAATGGAGCTGCGTATTTGCTGCCGGTGATATTCAGGTCGTTTCTCTCCTACTCCTTCACATTGCTTTAGCACAAACAGAATCAGTGATGGGGTTGTTCGACGCCGAGATGGAAGTAACGCGATATCATCTGATATTCTTTTTATTTATTTACTAGTCTCGCTTCGGTGGCCCCAGGAACTAAGCATTCAAAATTTAAGGCCGCCGTTATTCCAAATAATTATTAATGTTTACCTACTTTACATCTTTTTTATGTTGAAAATTGTTTATAAGTAGTGGAGGGATTTGAATCATAATACACTCTGTATTGTTCAAAATCTATTGTTGCATTTCTCTCGCCCAATTAGTTAAATGTAGAATTCCAATTTATATCATTATAATTATTTATAAATGATTTACTGGGATTAACGTACATAAAGAGCATCATTGTGTCTGTGTTCTACTGACGAGAATTGAGCTGATAATACTATTAATGCTGCAGTTAGTAGGAGGATTAAATTTTAAAGCTCTACTCCAGTCTATTTTTATTTTTTTTTTATATTTATAAGTAATAAAAACGAAATGTTTATAAATTGATTTATATTATTACGTAATCACATTAATTAAAAATGTTGCTAGCATTTTAATTTTAATGAAATTTCTAAAATATCTCAGTGTAAAAGTCCTAAAATGTTCAATGCTATTAACGAAAGAAAAATTGTGTCCGATGCAATATATTTACTGGAAATTGTAACTTTTGGTTGTCCCAACAAATGTAATTTCACAACCCCCATCTAAAACTTTCAAGTATATTAAAACTAAAGTTACGGACATTGCATTTAAAACTTGTTATTAAATTATAGATACGAAATTCGTATATCCAGGTAATATATATCCTAGGAACCCGAAATGTATTGAAATTTGATCTTTTCCGCTACTAATTAAATTTGATAAAATATTTAAATTAATCCCGAATAATAAATATTTCAGATGTTACTTTAGGGTCTTGATTTAGGGAATTTATTGTCAAAATTCGAGTTTAATTAATTAAATAAAATTTAATTTGATGTTATTACCTGGACAGGATTCTCTCTACTCCGAAAGCAAGATATATTTATTTACAGAAACCTTTATCAGCGATCAAAGAAAAACCTTTTCACTTTGTTGGAGGTTATATTGCTTTTCCAGTATACTTTATCTTAAATAATTGAATTTTATATGTGCGGATTGATTATATCACGCATCAAACACTTTTTGTTCTAACAAAAAAATATTTTTTTTAAATAAATTTTACTGATTATTTAATTACATTGAATTTATTTTACGTTTTCGTGTAAGAATTATCAAGTAGAATTAAATGTTTGATCATTGTTTTGAAAAATAAAGAGGCATAGCGTTGTTGTATTATCATGAACAGCTTTCAGTAGCTTTTGTATCGTCTTGCACCCTTGTTTCTCATAAAGTAGAAAACAACTCTTATAATTTGAAGTACCGAACTGACTCTAATCGGACGATGTAGTGAGGGCTTTTGCCATTTATGATGGCATTCCCTTCTGTTTAATCCTCTCAGTCAAATATGTTTCCACCCGATAAGCAAACTCACTGAATAGTTGTGAATATATGAAGTAAGTTTTCCCTATTGAATTCTACTATCAGTTTAAAAATAAACATCCGACATATTCAATGCGAAGAATATCAGATGGACATAAATATGGATGTAGAGTAAATGTTTTGTTAAACTTTTACATTTGAGCCGGAAAATTTCAAACCCGATGCATTTTCTATTATTTCAACTGAAATTATGTTAATATTTCATTTATCTAGCAATAATATTTTATCAATCTTGTTCTCTTTGTTGATTTTAATTTTACTTTTAAATTTTATTAGGCAAAAAAAAAATAATAAGATATTATTTCCGTTAAAATGAAGTTAATATTTCATAATTAATGAAAATAATTAATTCACTTCAGGTTTCCATATTAGTAAGTTTAATAAATGTAACAGCTTTCAAGGGATTAGTTCGCCCCATTATTAACATCCAAGAGTAATTTCGTGCCGTGTTAAAATATTTAGTTTGTTTAAAAAAAAATCGTCTCTGTGGAGAAAAAAGGTTTTTTGTGTTTGGAATTTACCCTGTCAATTTAAAAGGAAATGTGTGTTTGGTAATACTTTTGAAATAATGCTTGCCACTAGGAGTACAAACACGGGGTTGAATTATTCAATTTGCTGTACCATGTTTGCTTAAAGCAAGGTCCATGCAAATTTTAGGCTCACAAATGGAAAAATATTACGTGGTGGAAAATTTTTACGTCACTCAAAAAGGCGCATAATTATATGGCATACGTGGATGAAATGTATGTTCTCTTGCTTTGATCTTGTTCATAAAATAAAATAAATTGCATTTGAAATCCTTTAATTACGTTTAATATTTTTTATTCGGTTGCGTTTTATAATAATTGTGTTATTATATTAGGATCTTTGCTTAAATATCAAAATTTCAACGCAACAAAGGTGGATGCAAATCTCATTAAAGCGTTGAAATGTCAAGATTTCCCCGTGATGTATTCAAGGTCTGACAGAACCGCAGAAACCCTATTACAAATTACAAGTCAGCATTTGGTGAAGATTTTATCGAATAACTTTCATATTTAAATGTGCACAATTTTCATTTTTCCGATGTGTGTGGGATAAAGTCATGGGAGTTACCAAATCCCATTTTAATCAAACTTTATAATTTAAAAATACGACGGAACAAATTTTTAATATAACATATAGAAAACAAGAATATTTTTTCATCGAAGAATAAAATGCAATAACAGATGTGATCCTATTAATTAATTGTTTGTCGTTAATATTTCGAAAATGCGGTTTCTATAAATAATAAATTTCGATTTACCGTAATATGTCATTCACAGCATTAAAAATAACTGAAATATTTACTCAACATAAATTCTAACCGGACACAAAACTATATATCATGAATTATATTCTCGATTATAAATTATCGATTTCAATACACTGCCATATTATCTGACGTATATTTTAAAGGATAATCTGTAATCAGGGATTAAGTTAGTGGACCGACCTCCACATTTCATAACTGAAATAACATCCGAGCAATCTACTAAAATCCCCTCGGTTGTGTTTGTTGTGTTCGTATTAAAATACGAACATGCACGCATACATAAAATGAAGATTTAATCTGTTTGTTCTATCTCCCATACATTCGATTTTTATCGTTTTGTTTTTCTTGTTGTTTCAGGTAAGTCTCAAGGCACGATTTAGGAAAGTACAGTAAGTAGTTGCACTCGAAAGTTTTAAATGTAACGTTGCATTAAGAAGTTTTGGCTTACACAACCTGTTTGAATTTCAGCCTAATTTAATCCCGGGGCTAGTCTGAATTAGTTACACGATCCACTTAGAATATTTGGGATTGTGCTTTTGTAATTTACTAAACAAGTTAAAAGGTCTTGATCCTACATAAAATTATACATACTTTGTATAAATTTGAGATAATTATTGTTTTATAATTAAGGAAAAAAGGGTTTTATCGCCCGACGCTTCCACCATTTTATAATAACGCTGTACTTTTCAAAATCTAAGTAATAAAGACTTTTTTTGAGTTGGAAGAAATAGTTTATTTCAATTTTTGTTTAATCTCTTTCTAACATATATGATTCACCATCGTTACATCTCACTTCCACTCATTGGGAGACGAAAATTTAAAAAAAATTGTAGAGAGGTCATTTAATTAAAAATTGTTACATCTCACTTCTACTACTTCTTTATAAATAAATACAAATTTTTGGATTTAATTAACGATAAAAAATCCAATCCCGGCGAGTCTCGAACTCACGACCTGGGAAGCGGAAGGTCGTGAGTTCGAGACTCGCAGGGATTGGATTTTTTATCTTGGATCTGTAGAAAATGTCCTTCTGATTTAAAAAAAAACGATTTTAATAAATTAGTTTTTTGCAATAATAATCTAGATGGCTAGTTGTCTACGTCTGACTTTCATTTTACAAAAATACTTTTATTTTGTTACTTAATTTTTTTTTGTCACCCTTGTTGATATAAAAAAAAGAGGATGATGTGTGCTTTTACATTCAACAAAACTCATATTTGCAGTTCCCTATGTTTTTATGTACCCTTTCCATATTTTTTTCCTCCCTAAAATGTATCGTTTTACATTCGGGTGTTGTCATTTAAACATACTGTGTGTGTGCAATGCGTTTCGTTATTAAAGTCGAATCGACGTGTATATTTGAAAACGTTCTGACAAAGGAATACCAGATATCATCTTACTTTTATGTATTTTATTGCATTGTATTTCGAAAATGTGAATAAAATGTGGAAAAAATGGATGAAAATTATTCAAAGTGCGTAAGTTTGATTAATAAATTATTAAATATAACATCGCG
>JAODAH020009813.1:0-34078 GCA_027574865.2 Coproporus ventriculus | reverse complement strand
ACCCAATGCTAATAGTATTCATACAGTTAGCCATCAACACTATATACGGCCGCTTCACATCCATCAGCTAGCTCGCATTCAACTTCCAAATAGCTGCCCATTAGCAACCACTCAAATAGTTTCAATTTGTCCAAAATAATAGTTGGCCAAATATAAATTGAACAGAAAATCACAAAAAAAAATCAGCCTACGTTTTTGCTGGGTTGTGACAGCCATCCACTTCTTTTTTTTTTTAAGTAAGCATTAAAACTTGCTTTTAGGGTCGCCGGACAGAATCAGTGCGTTTGCAGTATCAGAAATCGTCCGGAAACACCATGATTACAGTACTAGTCCGTAAAACGTTACCAACTGTGTTGGAATTAATAATTATTAAATAATATGGAGGTTAGAACTGTTAAAATTTGCAAACAAACACAAGCATCATTATTTTTCCAACAATTCACTATCTATTTTGATTATTATTAATTGGAAATGTAACAACATTGAATTAAAAATTAGTTGAAAATGAAATTGAATGCATGATCCGGTGAGAACTAACAATTACAAGAAAGAAAGCTGATGTTTAAAGGGAACAAAGAATTATGTCTGTAATGAAAAATCGAGAAAACTTAAATGTTAATTTAAATTATGTAATTAAATTTTTTTTTTCGAATTAAATAATGGCGAATAGACAAGGGGCGAGATAGAGAAGGGTGCTAAAATTTCGGGTGCAGTGATAGGCATATGTCAGTTTTCTAATTGAAGGCGGATTGTAACTGATAGTGGGAGGAGAGGGAGGGGGTATTTTTAATTTTTGTATACCTGCCGGTTTAATTATAAAAATAATAAAACGGATTACTGTAATAAAGTGCGATACTTGGATACGACCATAGAATTAAATTAGCCAAACTGACCTCCCGTACAGTTTACAACTTTTATTTTCAACCCTGTTAGGCTAAGAAGATTAACAGATTAGGTCCTCTGGAGTTTACATGTTCCCCAAATTTTACATAGGAAATAATAAAATCTGCACACAAGTACCGTAAATCGCTGGATATCAGCGCTAGTACTTAAAGCTTTAAAGATTTTTTGCGACTTTTCACACATTTTCTGATATTTGCCTATAGAATATTATCAGATAAATCTTTGTCACTTTAAATGAATTTATTCTTTTTGCTATTTTGCAATATATGTATAGTTAAAAAAATCACTAGTCACCCGAGGATGGCAAAAGCCGTTTCGTGGTATATTGTAAAATAGTAAAAAAAAACAAAATAAATAAATTCATTTAAAGTGACAAAGTATATTTTATTTTATTTCAAATAATAAAATAAATTCGGAAAAAAATAACACAATTTAATGTATATGTACAGTTAATAGAATTTTTAAGAAGATATTTTAAATTAATAAAAGCTGTTGCCGATACGAAACCTTAACACTCGTCATATTTAAGATTAAAATAATTATAAGAATTATACTGTAAAAAGTCGCCAAATAGCATTGAAATATGAAAAAATTGGATACTACTTATTTTTTACAAAAAAAAATGGAAATTTTTAACATTAAATATTAATTATTTTTGTCTTTAATTAATATTTGATGTTAACAATTTAAAGTTTTTCTAGTAATCTCTTTGGGTTTTTTTTTAACTCGGCTTAAGCCCTTGTTTCCTAAGAACAGAGGCGTCACCGGAAAAAATTATTGGGAGGGTCATACAAAACTATAAAAATAAATTTCTTAGATACTTTTAAATCAACATGAGTTCTCCACAAACAAGTAAAAAAAATTATCATAAATATTAACAATTTCATTGCTTTCAACAAAAGTTGTTAAACTTACAAAATTCATTGATATATGAATAGATTTTTCATGAAACCTGGCTTTCATATTCACTCATCATAACTATTCCCAATCAATTAAATTCATTTAATTAAATTAAATAAAATTTAATAGACGAGTTGATAATGAATTTAAGTTTAAAAACGTATTTCATCCATACTCGTTGACATTTATTAAATTATTTTCAAATAAATAGAAGAATTATGTTCATCATAGATGGGAGCACGAAAATTGTTCGAATACAATTGTTCGAAAAATACAACTGTTCATAAGTGCAATTATTCGAAAGCAGACTTTTTCGAAAACATTTGTTCGAAGAGTACAATTGTTCAAAAGTACAATTTTTCAGAAACAACTCCAAAGCCCATGTTAAATATATTAATAGTAGGAGCGTTAAAATTAAATAGAATAATATTCATATTCAACAATATTGTTTCCGTTAAAAGTTAAAATTATTGATTTTATTATAGCAGCAGAATCGTTGTATTTTTTTCTTGGTGTGAATTTCCATATCATGATGACTGGCAGAAATCTGGTTCTCAAAATTCCTATGCCAGCGCTCTACTGCATAATTGGTTCGAGCTAAACCAAGCCTAGAAGAATCGTACCAATTCCACATTTTATGAGGAAACACAGCATCTCTCCGTCTTTGCCTTCTATCTGGACGACCTATCCATGTGTCCTCAAAGTAGTCTAACTATTTGCTGAGCTTCTGAAGGAAATATATTTCTGTCGCACAGTTCTTCAAATGCTGCTACTACATAATGCACTCGAATAAATGCCAATGCATTTAACATCCTCATTTTCAATGAAAACTCTGCATCGTTGTCATAACGCAATTTCATACCAGAGATTCGTATCTCCCTATACAGACATTGACAAAAGTGGAAAAAACATCCGCTTATTTTTGTTTGGGGAAACATATTACTTGCTGCGTTTTTTGCAGCCTTTTCAAAGTCCATCGTTATTGATAATTGAGCAGATGCGGGGCAGAGATGTTTAATTTCCTCTAACATCTGAGAATATGTTCTTTCGCTTTTATCAGGAAGAAGAATAATACTAGAGGAATTGGTATTTTCTTTTAACCCATGTATTGTATACAATTGATTAAATAGTTGAGGCACTGTTTTAAATGTTCCGTCTATGAACCAGTGCTTTTAAAATACAAAAAATATCAACCCGAAAAAATACCCTTTCGAAAAATTGTGCTTTCGAACAACCGTGCTTCCAACAATTATACTTTCGAACAATTGTACTTTTGAACAATTTTACTTTCGAACAATTCTATTTTCGAACAATTTACCTAGAACCATCGTAGATATCTGTCTCATAAATTGGTGCGGCTGTAGAAATCCGAATCAATTTTAAACAAAACAGCTTTACATAATAATTGTTCTTGATGTTCGATTAATCTGCAACCAGTTTTTATCCATGAATGTAATTAATTTTTTAATCATTTTCCCACTTGCGTTTCTGATGATGACAATATATATATATATATATATATATATATATATATATATATATATATATAAATATAAAATAATTTTTATCTGATTTCATACAACAAATAATAATACATAATTATTGAAATTATGTAGAAAAATATTACCAGTAATAATTTACTATATTTTATTCTTAATTCTCTAAGAATTTACGAAATTCTCATTAATTTATTTTAAATTTAACTCTCCGTGAGGTCACCGTTCTATAGCAAAACGATGCAGTCAACGTTCCCCACCGTTGGTAGTGAAGTTGCGTCCGTTACGACCGTTCGGAACGTTCTCTAGCAACCCACGCCAATTTAAATACATGTCCACCGTTTCTAACGGACGTAAAACGGTGCGGCGACTGTTCCTGGGAACCCATAACTTTAGAAATGAAGATGACGTGTTTGTTGCTCGGGGATATATTTTATTTTCGTTTCCCTCACATTTCGAGGCAAAGAATATCCGTAAACCACATGAAATTTTCTTTATTTAAAAAATAAATAAATAATTTTTAAATCAATTTGTGAATTTTTAAATTGTATTTAATTTTTCTTCTAGATCATTAATTATAGCTATTATTGTATCCAATATTCTAGATTCTTTGTGCGGTTTTAAAATATGTAGTTAAAATATACTTACTCTTCTTTAATTGTCACATCCTCATCCTCTATTTCCATTTTAATATCTCCTTCATTCTCGCTGAGATTATCTTGGGAGCTAATGTCATTAATGGTGTCTATACTAGTCTCGTTTAAGAAGGATTCATTACTTTTCTCAGATAAATTAAAAGTGCATGAAGATGTGCTTTGCAGCATTTGAGGGTGCATTTTTCTGACATGCCGCCTTAAAGACGATTTCAATTTGTAAGTTTTTTTGCACATCTTACAGATAAACTGTTCATCTTTTTTGTTTGGACTTTGGGGATCAGTGGTTTCTTTTTCATCGTTGGGGCTCATTGTATCCCTAAAAAATAAAAATTTTCATTGTATCTTCAATTAATTGATGAATTATTAAATTAATATAGGGGAGTTTGGGTCTTTTGCTCTCTCTAGCTTTGTTATGTAGGTTCAAAAGAAATAGCGCTGCCAGCATTTGGTGCGTAAATGTGTCTACTTTGTGAACATAACATAATATAATTGGAAAGTCGTGAATAAAACAACATTTTCTAAAAAGTTAATTTTGGGAAAATTTTGCCTGCATATGTGGCAAGTTTTCTCAGACTATGGGGCAAGTTTTCCTGAGTTATTTAAATGAAAAAAAATTACATTTATTGTTTATTTTAACCATTATAACATGTAACCAACGTAAAGAAACTTTTTTTCCTAAACTCTAGATAATAATATTTTACTTTGCAAAGAAATAAATAAATTTTAATTTATTTTCGCTTAGCTCCGATCAGATTCGTCCGATAGACGGTTAATACACATAAACATTTTAAGCTCATTATTAAATTTACATAATTAAATGAAAAACTCAATTTTGTGCAAGTTTTCACACTGGAAAACTAAAAAATTCCAACGCTATATGTAGCTCGGCGCACTATTTAATGGAAAATGGGAAAGTATGCCCTTGTGTAAATTAGCCCCGGTCTCCCCTACTCTGCAGTGGTAATAAACTTTATTTGCCTGTCTCTCTGTTGATTCATTCTACATCTATATTAAAAGCAAGAGTGCTTCAAAGCATGTGTTAAACTTTTCACTGTTTTGATTGTTTAGAATTATATTAAGTTTGTTTGCACATACACAAGTATAATCGCTAAAGGCGCAATTCCACTGAGACAACGCTGAGCGACATGACGCATGATATTTATGTTCGACAAAATTTTTTCCCTATTTTGCTAGGAGATGGACCACTCTTTTTTGACTGCATTTTTTGCTCGCGATGGAATATGAATGCAAGTTTTTACTTCTCTTTTTTACCTCGCTCACTATATAATTATATTTACTCGCTAACTGCTTCAGCTTATCATTTTTTATACCCCTCTCTTTATACTCTCTGATTTTTTATTCCATAACTCAGGTGATGAGATTGGCCTGAGCCGTAGTAGGTGATAATCGCACGTCAAATCCTTTGAACGAATTTCGAATCAATTTGAAGTAGGTGAGCTGATCTTTTATAATATTTAGCTTGGGCAGTAATTAACAAATCTATTACATTATTAGATTTGATGATTTATTTTCAATTTTTGACAACAAGATGATTTCTTTCTTTTTGGAATTAGATTTTACAGTATAACGCGCCCTTGATAGGGCGTTATGTTGAGAGTAGGTGGAAGGAGGGAAAGCTCATATGGGCTGAACCTCCCTTCAGATAAAAGGGTACTAGAAAGGGAGACATTGGACCATACATTGTATATGTGGAAAATAAGAAGGATAACATAGGTATGTTCCACCCGATGAAAATCTGCAAATTATTTCATGACGAAAAAATAGTTAATATCAGGGGAATTATAAAAAAGGAATGAGGAGAATCGCAGTAGAATTTAATAGTGGGGAAAATGCAAACAGTTTCGTGGGCTCACAATTTATAAGGGAGAATAAGGATATCAATGCATTCATACCATCACATCTAGTTTCAGTAAAGGCGCTAGTAAGACGCATCGACCCAAATCTTTCAGAAGAAGACCTATTTAATGTATTAAAGGTTAAAGAAAATGGTGAGATCATTAACATCAAACGTTTAAAAAGGAAAAAAATAATCGACGACCACATTGAATACGTAACTTCCCGAACAATAGTAATCAGTTTCAGTGGAAGGATTACCCCAAAGTATGTATACTACTATATGATGGCTTTCCCGACAGAATTATATACAATACAACAGTAAGTAATACAATGTACAAATTGCTTAAGATGTGGGCACTTTGCAAATAACTGTAAAGGCTCTAGAAGATGCAATAACTGTGGAGAGGAACATGAAAGCAGTAAGGAAGTATGTACAAAATATTGTATATTCTGCAAGGAAAATACGCATCAACCAATGGAAATAGGCAGCAGGATAGAGGACAAAATCTGCAAGGAATACAAAAGGCAGATGAAAATTAAAGAAATCATGGCTATTGAGAATATAGAGGTCCTAGATGCAACATTGAGAGTTCCAAAGAATATACAGGGAAACACAGGGAACAAGGAAAGAGTACCTATTCTCTCCTCCATAAGAGAATTTCCAGCTATCGATTTGAATACACAACCGAATTCGTGGGAACATATTACCACTAAGCAAGCCAGTCCCATAACATATAGCTATAAAACAAAGCATAATAAGAAAGGTGAGCAGGCAACCGTTAACAAATACAAAGAGATTGAAAAAGGAAGAAGAGAAATAGTTGGAAATTCCTTTGAGGAAATCAATAGAGTTACTCCAATTTGAAATAACACGGCTGAGCAGAGGATGAAGAAAGAAGAAAGATGTAGAATTTCGACTGAAATTTATAAAATAATAAACACTTCTAACCTGGTACTAATAGAAATACTAAAAGATATAATGAAAGAAATTATTGGAAAAGAGGGAGATAAAACAAGAACCTTCGCAGAGAGCGAGAAGGGTGAATCAGATAGGTAGAAAAGGGATTTTAAGGTGGACAAAGAAGTTTTCAAGTTTGGATCGATAATAAATATATATATATATATATATATATATATATATATATATATAAGCAAAAGAATTGGGAAATAGGGTGAATTGTTTGAGAATATTACAATGGAATGTGAGGAGCGTTAGATCCAACTTTGAAGATTTGTTGAACCTGACGTCTAGTTATTGTCCATCGGTAATAACCACTTTTGAAACGTGGTTAGGGGTTAAAGACAATATAAGAATTGGTGGGTATAATATAAGAAGATATGACAGAGAAGATGGAGGCATTGATGTATTTATAAAAGAAAATATCAAAATTGTAAGCAATAAAAGACTAGACATGTTGGATGCAAATATACAAGCCTTAAGAATTGATATACGCATGGCAACATTCTAGCAGAAATTATCACGGAGAATAACATATGCCTAATAAACGAAAAAAAAACACAAAATTGGTTAATAAAGAAGGAGGGACAAGCGTGCTAGATTTAACCTTGATTTCCCCTGTATACAGAAATGAAAAAGCAGGAAAAAATAACGACAAAATTAAATTTTAGAAAGGCAAATTGGAAAAGTTTTCATTGCGATTTTGAAGAGATAGAAGAAACAGTATCGTGGGGGCATTAGAAAGGATAATTTGGGAAAAAACTAGTAAATTTGTTCCAGAAATAAAAATAAAAGCGACCTATATGGTGGGATGCAAATTGCAAAAAAGCAATTGATGAGAGAAAATCAGCAGTGGCAAATTTATTAAAGAACTTCTCAACAGACAATTATTTGCTGGTGAAAAAGATATGTGCAAAAACCAAAAGATTTTTAAAAAGGAAAAAGAGAGGTGAAATTCTGCGAATCTATTAATAAATTTTCAAATGTTAAAGAGATATGGCACAAGGTTAACGCCTTTAGAAGAGTATTGAATAATAGAACAAATTATATTACCAATTAATAGAATGGAGGAGTGAGTTTATGTCAAGAATAGTTCCAGATTCCTGCAAGTCCAATAGAGAATATTATGATTGTATGACAGAGGATACATTACCAGTTAATGGAAACTTCACGAAATATGAGCTAGACAGCATATTAATGGATGTCAAGGTCACTATGCCCGGAGCAGACGGTTTACCATATACGGTGTTTAAAAACTTACCTGAACACATGAAGATAAAGATAATGAAATTATATAACAAGATATTGAACATCGAAGAAATTCCTCAGACTTGGAAATTCTTGTTAGTCAATCCAATTTTGAAAAAAGATAAACCAATCAACGAAAGCACGAGCTATCGACCAATAGTCTTCGGACAATGTATTAGGAAAATGTTCTAAAACTTAATAAAAAAAACAGACTGGGGTGGTGGGCAGAAAGGAATAATTTATTATCAGACTCACAATTCGGTTTTAGAAAGGGAAGATCCACTGCGGATGATATAATTATATTACACTCATTAATCAAAAAATCTTTTGTTAAAGGAGAAATGTTTGGTGTAGTTTTTTTGGACATTATGGGGGCGTATGACAATGTCAAAATTAACATTCTAAATAGAAATTTAAAGGAATTGGGAGTTCCGGGGAAATTAATAAATACTATCAATAAGTTAATGGAGGAAAAAATTATGATATTAAATGACAAATCTTGGAGAGAAATTAGATACTCCTGGGATGGTCTACTTCAGGGATCTAATCTGAGCCCAATATTGTACCAGTTATATGTCAGCCAAGTAGGGACGAAGGCAGGAACAAAGGACAATATGTTAGAATATGCGGACGATATATGCATATTCTTTGCACATAGGGATAAAAGAATCATAAAAGAGAAAATAGAGGAATTCTTGAATAAAATCTATAAGAAATTTAATAAATTGGGGTTAGAACTATCAAGAGAAAAATGCAAAACAATGTTATTTAGTAGAAAACATAAACAAACTCCGTGGAACATAAATCTATAGAAAGCGAAAATCGAATCTGTGGAGAAGATCAGATACCTTGGGATAGCATTAGACAGAAAATTAAATTATAAAGAACAAATAAAACAAACCAGAAATGCGTGCATAAAAAAATTAAATATTTTAAAATGTATTGGGAAATTAAATTGGGGTGTGGATCAAATCACCCTAATAAGACTATTCAAATCCTTGGTGAGATCAAAATTATAGTATTGCTGTTTCATTTATTTAGATTGTCCGGACTCAAGCTTTTTGGAGAATTAGAAAAAATTCAGAATTCTGGAATCAGATTGTGTCTGGGGGTAAGAAGATCAACCCCTATAAACGCATTATTAGTAGAAGCGGGAGAGTTCCCTCTAGGAATCAGGATTAGCGAAATCAATGTAATTTATTAGCCAGAATAATGCATTATAAGACTGAATCACATAAAATTTTGAGTAACCACACTATAGGAAAAGAAACTAGAGGAAAAATGCCCAATATAGCTAATTTTGCATGGATGGAACACTGCACATTTCAATTTGAATGCAAAGAAATGCTAGATTTCTTTGAAAAGGATTATTTAATACAATACAAAAATTTAATTATTAGTTACCTCCCTATAAGGAAAGGGGATACTAGTGGAAGCACGATATTTAGGAAATAGTTTGGGCAAAAATGTTGGGATTACGAAGTGGTTTTCACTGATAGATCAGTGTATACAGATCCAATGTCAGCGGCTTATGGTATATACATACCAAAAGAAAATATAGAGGTGGCTGCATGTTTACCTCCTTATTTCTGTATATTTCAAGTTGAATTGTATGCAATTCTATCTGCATTAAAAGTAATAAGTGTCTTAAAAAGAGGAACATTTTTGATATGTACAGACTCGGAAGCAGCTTTGAAAGCATTAGAAAAAGGAAAGTGAAACATTAAAAAGTCTCGGTTTATCATACAGATTAAGGAAATAATAGAAAAACTTGAGAGTGAAGGTTTCAAAATTAGTATAATATGGATTACAGGACATAATAATATAAAAGGAAACGACAAGGCCGATGAGTTAGCAAAGAAAGGTCACAAAGGAATTAAAATAGATGTGATGGGATGTTGGACCAAAATTATGAAGTTTATTAAGAAAAATGTCAATGAACACATGGCAAAGGGAATGGGATTCAAATAGTTTGGGTAAAGGAAGATATCTTCATAACATACAAAACAGGGTAAAAAGGAAAACGTGGTTTTCGAAAATGGAAATAAAAGTGGCATGTGTTCATTTATGAGTGGAGTCAGATTGGGACATACATTTTCACCTCAGAGTCTATATAAAATTGGATTGCATGTCGACGGAAACTGTAGCTGTGGGGAAACAGGTACTGTTAATCACATATTTTTTGGATGTAGACTAAATAAAGAGAGAACGGACTTATTAATAAGCGAATTGATGGCAGATGGTTATCAGCTGTCATTGACAATAGACAATGTATTATGTCAGAAACCTTCGCGGGAATGTACTCAACAACTTCCCAAAGTTTCATAGCGATATGATGAAAGGGTGTAGTAATGCATAAAGGACAAACAAACATACATTCATTTATATATATATATATATATATATATATAGAATAGATAAGGTGGTTAACCTTAAACAATCTCAAACAACCTTTAGCAACCTTAAACTACCTTCATTTTTGACATTTTACTTTCACTTTCCCACTTTTAAGATTTACACTTTTGACATTTACACTTTCACATTGATGATCCGGCATTTAAGAGCGCGGTTTAATTTCCTTACCTGAATATCGAAAGTTGACTTAATCCAACCCGATATTCGAGGGCAAAGAAAGAATTAATATTTAATGACACGAGTGATACCCCGCTGTTAAAATGGTCTTAACGCCTGTTTTAATTTTATTCATTTCATATCCACTTTAATTTTTGTTTCAATCAAGCGCATTGATTTCAATTGCTTTTTTAAATAAGGGTGATATTCAATGAATGTATTTTCTAAATGTTCGTTACAGATAATAATGCATAAATATACAGTGGTACACAAAAGTATTCATATAGGTCATGTACACAGAAAAAACAATTATTGAAAAACGCGGTTCACAAAAGTCTTCATACATTAATTAATGACCCTACAAAAATAATTAATAAAACGGACGTCTGTTATTGTCGCAAAAGTTGCACTTTCTTTGGGATTTTTCTTACTGTATTTTTATTAATAAACGGATATCATATCATATTTTTCCATAACTACTTTTTTCTGTTTATATAAGCTGACATTTATTAAAATCTGTGGTGAAACGCAGTTTGTATAGATCTGCGAGGTTTAATCCCTCTACTTGAATACAATTCGAAAAGCGACTTAATCCAAATGAGCGCCGCGCTCAAGATTCCTATAGCCATTTCAACCGCCGCGCTCACCTATCCGATCGGATTAGGATTGACCCAACTTAAACTGACCGCCGCTCTCGGATGGCATATGCTCGTCACATTCCCACTATTGACATTTCATATTCACATTCCCACTTTTCACATTTACATTTTTGACATTTCACTTTTTTTATTTTTCATTTATTAAAAACTTTTTGATTTTTTCGATTTCTTAAAAATTTTTTTTTATTATTTCGTTTTTTATTTCGATTTCTTGAGAATTTTTAAATTTTTCCCTTTTCTCGAATTCTTAAATTTTTTTTGATTTTTTAAATTTTACGCTATTTTGCGATTATTTCCATTTCCGTGGCCTTGACAGTTTGCAAATCAGACAGATACTTCAAACAGGAGGTAATCCATGTCATAGTTTATCTTTCTGTCAATTTGCCAACTGTAGTAAATTAAAAAAATACTTTGGGAATGAAGTTTTCCTGTTTTTATACCTTTAGGGAGAGGGGCACGGAATATTTTATAGCCTATGTCCTTCCCGTAAAACTCCTGAACACGAAGCAAAAAACTCCATAACAATCGTATGAACGGTTTAGCTGGGCATAAAATACGAACAAACATACACACATTAATTTTTATATATAATAGTCTAAGATCCCGACCTGCCTGATCTACCCTCATAGACATTCCGGATAAAACAAGTTTTTTATCAAAGATAATATACCATAATGAACAAATTTTCAACCGGTTGCCTCTTAATATCCTGGCATGGCTACTGTTAATGAAGATTAGTTAACTATTTTTTTAAATAATTCCTATCACTCATATTCCTAAAAATCTTAGCGCCAATCGGAAGCAAACTATTTAGAGAGTATGAAAAAACTAGGTTACCTACCTTTTTCCTGGCATTATTGTCAGGTTGACAGGTTTGAGCAGGTAAGGCTGTACAAGTATTACACCCTTATCGACATTCTAAAAGTTCCATAATTAAAAAAAAAATTTCGAAATCTCAAAATTTTAAATTCGATTAAGGTCAAGATCAAAATCAAAGTCGCAATTGGATGTCCCCTCGAAAGCCTGCAACTTATGTCTGAAAAGCTTTTGTCGATCTCGCTTCCCGGACGAGAAAAATGGGGCGATCGATTAAAGACTCACCCCCATTTTGAAATTTAAAAAATGTTCAAGGACATATCTGGACCTAGAATTTTCAGGTCTTTCGATTCCTGGGGTTAAAAATAGGGGTTCCCATTTAAAAAACTCAACTTGATCTTCAAATGACCTTGAAGGTCAAGCTCTAGGTCAAACTCAAGGTCACCAGGGAACCAATTTAAACATAATGTAAGTTTATGACATTCGCAGACAATCACATGAATCCCTGCATGCACAGATCAGGTTTTAAATTAATTATCAATGCGTGATTGCAATTTTTGGAATCATTCTCCCTAACTACAATTTGTTGAATATGTATGTATATTTTTCTGGTCTCAAGAAAAACTAAACTTTCAGGCCATACCAAACAATTTTAATTACACGTCATGTATGTCATCATGAAACAAAAACAGGTGAACCAATACAATTGCAATTTGATGTAAAAATTCTGAAATAATCTGTCAATTAGTAATTATTTAATTGTTTGACATTTCAAAATTAGGGAGAAATATTACAAGCTGCACAGATGTGACATCGCCTAGTAGTGATGACGTGCAATTAAAATCGTTTGGTATGGCCTGTATATTTTATACAAATTTTTGAATATCAGAATTGAGAAGGTGATGAATAGTTGCAATTACAAAATCCTCTGGAGCAATATTATCGTTACTTATCGTTTTACATGCCTTAAGCATTTCTGCATACATAGTCAAGGGAATTTCATCCTCAGGTTCATATTTTGAGGGTACATTATGATCAATGAACCGAAATGTCGCTTTTTTGAAGCAATTCTGAATCGTAGTTTCGGAGATTTGGTCCCATGTTTTTTTCATGAAATATATAGCGTCCAATTGATCAACCGTTTTGACTAAATTTTGTACGGAATCGACTGTATCCATTTGTGCCAAAATATGTTTTAAGATCAGCATTCTGTAAAACATCTTGAAGTTTTTAATGATGCCTTGATCCAATGGCTGACAAAAAGCAATAGTGTAAGGTGGAAAAAAAATAACTTTAACATTACTTAACTGTAGATCTTTGGGATGAGAGGCCGCATTGTCTAAAAAGCGAAGGACTTTACACTTTTGTAATCTCATTTTACTATCAAAACATAGAACCCTTCATGATATGATATGTCATCTAGGCCTTCTTATTACTTTCCCAGTCTACAGGCAAGTAATTAACACCTAATTTCTTAAAGGCCCAAGGCCTAGCTGATTTTTCAATCACCAGCAACTTCTCTTTTTTACCAGCTATATGTTCACAATGTAAGACTGTCCGTCGATCTTTACTTATCTTTTCTCCTTGGCATCTTTCTCCTTTTAATGTTAAGGTCTTATTGGGCAATGCACGAAAAAACAACCCTGTTTCATTAGCGTTATAAATATTTTGTGGGTCATAACCTCTAATTATTGATGGAATTTTTTCCTTAAAATAAGCAACATCATCGTGATTAGTACCATAGATTAGCACTTGCACCTTCCCCATTTAAAAGTTATATTATGACAAATACGGAATTTTTACTATCAACAGAAAATATTATGCATTACAATGCTTTTGTCAATGCATATTTACGAATGCAGATGTTTGTAATTAATTCACCAGCATAGAGCAAAAACGAGCATTAGACAATCATAGAGACACCTCACAAATATGTATAACAGCACACCTACCTATAAACCATTGCCAAATAACTTCTTGTCACATCAGAATTTAACGGCACAACTTATTATTTAAGTTAAAAGAGGGCAAATAAGAGTTGTACTCTTATTTAAAACACATTGGTCTCAAACGGTGCCTAAGAAATTATCCGTTTAAGAGAGAGGTCCACTTAAGGGAGTGTCCGTTAAAAGAGATTTCACTGTATATGTATAAGTATAAATTTTTTTTTTCTGATTTCATACAACAAATAATAATAAATAATCATTGAAACTATGTAGTAAAAAAATTATAATTAATAAATTACTGTATTTTATTCATAATTCCCTAAAAATATACGAAATTCTCGTTCATTTATTTTAAATTTAACTCTCCGCGCGGTCTACGTCCTGTGGAAAACCGGTGCAGTTAACGTACTCCACCGTTTGTAAAAATTTCGTCATTGCTGAAGTTGACTGCGTTACGACCATTCGAAACGCTCTCTAGCAACCAACGTCAATTTAAATGCATGTCCACCGTTTCTAACCGAAGTAAAACGGTGCGGCGACCGTTCCTAGGAACCTATTACTTAACTCTTACTCTTAGTAAACGTAACGAATTTGTTGTTTATAAATTGTCCATATAATTTTAAAACAAAACTATGTGTTTACTTACTCTTGTTTAATATGTATGTTTTCATATTTATCCATTTCCGTTTGCATAAAATCACCATTTTCTATAGATGCACATTCAAAAGCACCCGATTCGGCAGCCTCAGAAATATCATTTGTTTCCACACTTTTCTCTGATAAATTAATTATGCTTATTGAAGTTTCTTTATTATCATTGTGATACGATCTTATATGTCTAAATAAAGAAGATTTTATTTTATAAGATTTATTACATATTGGACATTTGTAAAGTGATTCTTTTTTATTAGACATTTCCACTGAGTCTTTTTTATTTTGCTGATGCTCACTTCCTGTTGTTACTCCTTTATTTTCTTCCTTCAGACCACTAAAACAATTAAATATATGATAATACTATTGTAATTATAAAAAATTGATTTAAAAAGAAGCATATTAAATATTTATAAAAGTTAAATAGTTTTTTTATATATCTAGGAAAAATTGTTTTCTTATTTTTATCGCGAGTATAGTTTTTTCTCCAATGCAATTAGCGGAATTAGCATATGTGTAATAAAATAGTTTTTTATATACCATGGCACTAAAATGATATTTTTTATTACGAGAATAGAGTTTGCAAGTAATAAAAAATCATTTTAGTGCCGAGGTATATATTATATTTTTTCTGAAAGACTTTAATATTAATTTTAAAGACATTTAAATTGGAGTTATGCAACCAACAATACAGTTAGACTCGTAAAGAGATGGCATATATTTTTCTTTATAAAAATGTTAAATTGTTAATTTAAAATATAAAATGTATATAGAGTACTGAATAACTGTTGTGTTCTTGTCTCCACTTCTTCAAACACAAAATCTGACAAACCGCATTTGTTTCTTTAATGTTTTTATAAATTGCGGTTATGCAACTAACTATACACAAAAGAGTCCGTGAAATCGCATTTTACAGACTCTTTTGGGTTATTTTACGGACTCATTGTCTCATTTTTCTGAAGATTTCAGAAAAAAATAATTTTAATGCTAATGTTGTATACAGAGTGTTTTTTTAACGCGACCATTAAAGGATTTTGTACTTCTACTTGAGATAAAAATTTGAAAAAATTCATTGATATATAGTCAATTAAGACGGATTGAAGTAAAATATTTTCAGAACTGTATCACTTCCGGAAATAACGGAAGTCGACACTAACTTAATTTTTTTAAATGGCAACTACCATTTACGATTTTCTACGTTCTACGTTCAATTCTGAGTCCATTGCACCATAATTATGACAATCTAACTTTTATAGTTTTTGAGATACTAAATTATTTCTTCAAAAAATTGCGTTTTTAAGGGTTCATTCAAAAATTGATATCTCGTAAGCTATTTAAGTTATTTTTGTGATTTTTACTTTATTCGATTCTTGAAGGTTCAGCCAATCTTTTGTGGCATAAAACATATGATTCAAATAAGTTTGTAGTCGCCTGTAAATTTTTGAAAATTTCAAAAATTTCAATGACAAAATGGCAAAAACTCATTTTTTCAAATGGAATGTGCCAAATTTTATATCGGCCATTTTCCATTGATTCTGATAGCTAAGTTTACGTTCTTTTGGGTGCGGGTGCGTGTGGGTGTATGTGTCTTTCTTCACCCTACTTATGTCACAAAATATAATTGGCGAATGCAATGATACTACAGAGTAACTATATACTGGAGTTGGCACTCAAGTATCGGAATGTCATTGTAAATGTGCAAAAAAAGAACCGGCAAGAATATGGAAGCCGCTTGGCGCTCATTCAAGCAATTTGATTACATAACAATATTAATTCTTGTTCAAGTCCCAATTAATCAAGGCATATATGCTTCTTTTAAAAATCAATTTTACAAAGCTGTTTGTAAATTTATTATTACAGTTATATATGTACTTACGTTTCAGCAGGCACTAGATGGATTCTATAATGATCTTTAAGGCAAGAGGCAACATTGAAGTGTTCACCACACATATTACAGTGAAATTTATTAGTTGTTGGTTGGTCAGGAAGTGGAAAATAATGTTGCTTGTAGAAATGGTCTCTCATTTCAGATTCATCATTATAAATGTATTGACAGAAAACACAAGTTTGTATTTTTAAGTTACATCTATCGTAGTGTCGAGAATGAAATATTTTAGGATCATTTGAATAATATAATTTGCAAGTTGTGCAATAGACTGTCTTCGTAAGAATATCAACATCATTTGAAATATTTTCCAGAATGAGTTCAATTGCACTATAACCTTCATCATTGGTGTTAAAGGAATTCATCTCTATAAGTTCTTCTTCTTCCATTTTTATGTCTCTGAAAAAGCAATTTAAAAATTAGAATATTTGTATTTGGAACAGGTACTAATTGTAAAGCTGAATTCGCCAAGGAGCAACTGTTTTAGTAAAGAGGATATGTCTGATTGCTTTTTGTTTTGGAATTATAATTTTGAAATTCTAATTGTTTATGCCAATGTTCATTTGAGGAAGCAATGGTCCCCATGAATATCTTGATTAAACATAATGGGAGACAGCCAGGTTATAGTGCCCCATCTCTTATGCTTCAGTTGCAGGTATTTGATTGTCTTTCCGTCTTCTTAAATAGTATTACGTACTTCAGCTTCCAGTGGTAATGGAATTATATTTGGAATTCTTATCTTTATTTGGCTTTCTTTAGTGTCACCACTGTGACTTTCCCATCCTGCCCGTGATATGCGCTAATGGCCATTGACTGGGTTCAATATTACCTTTTTTGGTTTATTACAATGGAACAACTCTTTAGATTTTCTTGTTCCGCCATTTAATTCTCTCTTGCAGGTTGTTCAAGTATTGTGACGACCATGATTTCTAAAAACGTCTTTTTATTTTCCGCCTTAGTGTTCATTGTTTGAATATACTGTAGTTCATTTCAGCTGTTACTAGATCTGGTGGTTCCATTAATGCTTGTCCAATTAAAAAATGACACTTTTCTACACATCTGTTGAGTGTGTCGGTCTAGCGAATAAACGGTGGGTGTGTTATCTATCATGAAAGTTCTGCAGCCAGATCGCACCTCTGGTTTTGGCAGAAATGTACGGGAAATGTAGTGGAGACCACTCCTGATTTTTAGATCTAGAATTAGCCTCAAAACATACTATGTGGACGAATTTTTAAATTTGCTGTGTCTAGATGCACAATAACATGCATTGAAGGCAAAATATTAAATGGAATACATCATTACTGATTTTGATGAATGCTTTTCGCATTTAAAATTTATTTTTTCTATTTTGATTTAGTTTTGACAAAAACTGATTTTAAAACACAGAAAATCTCACAGAAATATTTAAACAACTAACTAACAACTAATCAAATCACATAATATTAATCAGCAGTCTTTTGTTGTGATAACATTATTTTTGAGTCAAGCCAAAAGTGCAAGCAAGTGCAAAGCCGAGTACTAAGAAAGAATTCAAATAAAACAACCAAAATTTATATAGACAATGAGGGCAGGTATATTAAGATAATATGCTAATATGGTACACTTTGAATTAATGCAAGCCCTTCTTAATAAGAAGTGTAGCCACCTTGACTTATCAGCTGCGTAATTCGGTTCCTCATGGAAATTGTACAGAAATTGACTGGTGTCTTGAGTCTGGTGTCCAAGCTTTATTAACACAAGTCCAAAGCTCGTCTGTGTTTTGCGATGGGGGTCATTTCTTGACACGCGTCTACCAATAGCATCCCAAAGAATTTCGATGGGTGACATATCATGCGGACATATTTTTAAAAAATCATTTACAATAATGCTACGTAGCATTTTATTGATTTATTAACATATTTGCTAAGGAACTGACCACTTTGAAGAATAGATGAACAATTTTGACTTGTGTATTACTTCCCGAGAGAATCACTTTGATAATTCTGTACAAGAATAAATAAATTCAATTTTCTACAAACTTATTGTCCAACACCATAGATATATAAACAGGATATAAGATCATATATTTATAAATCACTTGTCTCAAGAAAGAATGACAGAAATCTTCATAATTACCACGTTTAAAATAGGTTAGGAATACTTACTCTTGCTTAATTAGAATTGGTTCATCAGTATCCACAACTACATTATTATGCTTTGAAGCTGTCTGGTTCAAACCAAGCAATGGATCTATCATATGGCTAGTGTCTGCTATAGCCTCTTGTATGTCTGTAGATAATGTGTTACTTCTTACCAGTACACTAACATTATTTAAATTTTCAGACCCTCCATTTTTTTTATTAGCAGGTTCTAAAAATTCTTCAATTTCTTTATTGTTTTCTGGGTTAACTGAAACTGTGGATATCACATCTGTTTCTTTTATCGTTCTAGTTTTCAATTTTAATTCTTTGGTTAATATTGCATCAGATTTTTCACATTTCATTTTAAATTTGTATGCCCTTTTTCCTTCATGTGCACATTTCCGGCATACATATTGTGGCTTTTTATCGGCGACAGAAATCTGTAACAAGGCAAAAGAAAATAATTAGAAACCAAGCTAAAATGAAGTTTCTAGTGTGAAACTTTCTTAATAAATACTATTGATTGTGTTTTGATACTTTAATTTAATTAGTTGGCCACTGTAGCCTTGCTGTAGTATACTTGCTTAACATGTACCTAGTCCTGGGTTTAAATCTAGGTAGGAGAAGATGATTCAAAGTCCTTAATAGTTTAATTTATTTATGTATTTGAAAATATATTTTCTTTTAGACATCATAATTTAACTAATAAAACAAAAATAAAAATGCTATGAGACAACACAGACAGGATTTTACATATACAGTATTCAGAAGTAAAACCGTTGCACGTTATCACTACTATGTGACGACAAATCCGTGCAATGTTGCGAGCTAGTAATATTTCTCCCAATTTATTAAACGTCAAATAATAAAATAATTACCAACTGACAGATAATTTCAGAATTTTTACGTGAAATAATTCGAAGTGTTAAATTTAATACAACACCGCATATTTTTCGTCATTGATGCCAATATTTAAATACCCACGAGATTTAAATTCCACTGTCATAATTTCATACCGAAAGTCTATTTGTGTTGGTTCATCTGGTTTTGTTTGATGACGACATTTATGACGTGCAACGGTTTTACTAATGAATAAACAATATGTTTGCTTATATTAGATGCGACAATAAAATACACAAAATTTTAGACAATACATTATAATCTAATTGTAATAATTACTATGTAAAATTTGCGTCACAAATAATATCTTTTAGAAAATCATTCATTGAGTAATACGCTAGTCTTATAAAGTAATTCTTAAATGATTTTCCCTCAGTATCTTTTATTGACTTAGGTAGTTTGTTGTATATTATTATTATTATTATTATTTCGTATCGCGTAGGTTGAGTCTGACTTTATATTCGGGTGTCAATATATTAGGCAACCAAAATGCTTATGTTATCACAAAATCGCGCTTAACCAATTTCAACCGCTCACTTAGCTGTTTAGTAATACCCGTGATTGTACAAAATGTACCTAATCAACAAATCATTTTGCCGAAAAATATATTATTCACGGATCCCAAATTTCACAAACCTGCAAAAGTAGACCTATTATTAGGCGCCAGTACGGCCTTGTCAGTCTTATCAGTGGGTCAGATAAATCTAGCTCATGAACACGAAAGTTTATATCTACAAGAAAACTGTTATAGGTGGGAAAATAGGTGGAAACGCCTCTTTCCAAAAACAATACGCTTATAAATGCTATGCAGCGAAAGAAATCTCCTTCGAATTGTCAAAATTTTTGCGAAATTGAAGAAGTTGATTCAAGAGGGAATGAGAAGGAAAATTGTTACCGCCTTACTTATTTGGTCTATTTTCGAGTTCGTTTTGGAAATGCTCTCAAGCATTCTCAACGGGTTCACAAACAAGTAATATAAATTTAACAATATTAAACTAATTCAAAGCGATAGAATTGGATCAATCCAAAAAATGAATGAGATGGCTTGTACTGGCCTATGATGGAGGATAGAAATGGTCATACATGAAAGAAGCCCAGCATGCACAACTAAAGTGCTCAGCAGCAGAGGTGGCATCATTGGCTGGTCATTATTTACTCGCTTTTTAATTATAATTAATTATTCTGTTGAAATATTTACAATATAAAAAAAAACAATTGTCATAAAACTATGGCTACATTAACTTCATTATATATATAACATAAAAAGATAATTTTTTTGGAGCATTGAAAAGACATTGCAATTCACTGTAATATGCTTTGCACATGGAATCGCAGACACCTAATGTACTCATACGTAGTAGTAAAATGACCTAGCCAAATATATAATTTCCTCAACGTCCATTATATACTACAAAAATTAAAAAATGAAGAAAAAAGCAACTTGGGGTCATCATGGTCCAATGGTACCCATCAAGATCGAACCAATGTAGAAATGGACCGGTAAAATCAACCTGTCTATAAGATCCTAAACTCTTTTAATGAGTGATCTTTCTATTTAAACTAATTAATAGCTACACTATTTTCAATTTATCTCACTTAACACTACAATATTCCTGTGGGGTGCATTAAAGCATTTACACACTTATTTTTCTTATTTTGAAGCATCAGAATTTGTGTATTCCTTATGATTACTGAAAATTCTTTCCTGTAAAATTTAAGAGCTTTATTCATCCGGGAACAAGTGCAATCGATACATTTAGAACATATCTATCTTATTTCTACATTAGTTGGAATAATAATAATAAGAATTAAATCACAAACAATTCTTTAAAAATTTAAAAGCCATTTCTCAATCTATAAACAAGAATTTTTAATGCTGTTAGTATTTTCATTTTCCACACATTCATGTAACCAATAACGAAGACATAAAATAAATAAAAATATTTACCTGTATGTTAGCACATTTGCTTAAAATTGTTAAAGCAGATAAAGGTACCCCATTAATAAAAACTATTTCAGACAGAGACATAACCTCTTCCCCATATTCTAAACATATTCTACATCTGTAGTTTTGTGGGAGCACATGCACAAATTCGAAGTTCATTTTGAAATAACTTAGAGTTTTTAACACAATTTTAGTTAAATGTTTTGCACAAATACACTTAACAATTTCACTAAGTTTGAAGTTTTTGAATCGGTTCACAATTAGAACAATGCGACGACGCCATTTAGGATTTCTACTATTAAGGTGCTTTTACATTTTTCTTCTCCTGTTGCAGTGTTGCAAATGGTCTGTCTGTCTGTCTATTGAGGAATTATAATAAGATTTTGATAAAAATAAAGATCACACTTTTTAAGGAATTGGTGTTTCATTTAATCTGAAAATAATGTTTTAAATAACTAGGCCTTTAAATTGAATTTTTTACTACGAATATAGAGTTTATTTCCGTGACAATATGCGCGGAAAATCAAGGTAGGTAGAGGTTATAGGTATGGCTATAAGGTAGCCTCGATTTCAAAATAGTGGTGACGTCATTGTCCTAGTGGTCCGGATACAGATGTTGAAAGTTTGAAAAACACTGCTCTATGCGATTCATAGGACCCGAACCTGACCTGGGTATCACGAACAAATCGTATCGTCTAAACAGACCAGGCCTCAACAATAGTAAGGGCACCATAAGGAGACCTGACTCGCATCTTGCTGCAGAATTACTGACATTAAGTAGTGCGCATCTTAAAATAACCGTAGGACTCCTGACAAACCACAAGGCTGTTAGGAAGCATCTAAAGAAAATTGGTCTGTACAACGGTGACACCAACGGTGTGGTACAGCACCAGAATCTGCACTGCATATACTATGCAGTTGTGATGCGCTGATTGAAGTTGATAGAAAACAGCACATATTTGGAACAGTTATAATGGTATCAAATGATCTATACGCAACCTTCGAAGGACCTGCATCTCATGGTGCAAGGGGTTATATCAAGGTTAACAGCGTAAGTACAAATACAAGGGACTGCACAATAAGACTATATAGGCAGAAGTGTATCCGGATCCGAAAGGAAACAGTCCCCGAAGGAAAAAAAGGGGAGAATACGCGCAGAGAAAATCCTTGAGGTTTGGACTCCGCTGTTCAAATCTCAGTGATTCCCTCTGTGTGTGTGGATACATCTTGAGGCCGATAGCTAACTGTAGAGTCCCCGAAATCCCGACAGAAAAACAATTCGTTTTCTGTTTGCAACCCAAAACTACGCAGTTAAATCCAATGTGTACGTGCTGTTGTAGTCGTCCTTGAGGATTTCAACTCACATGTCTGGGTTTTATAATTGGCGCAATGACGAATTTTTAACAGAGTTCATAAACATACAGGTCATACCAAACAATTTTAATTGCACGTCAACACTACTATGTGACGTCTCATCAGTGCAATGTCGCTAGCTTGTTATATTTCGCCCTATTTATCAATCGTCAAACAATTAAATCATTACTAACTGACATAATTTCAGAATTTTTGTATAAGTGTCAAATTTAATACAACACCGCGTATTTTTCGTCAATGCTGCCAATATTGAAATACGCGCGAGATTTAAATTTCAATGTTATAATTTCACACCGGAAGTGCAGTTGTGTTGGTTCGCCTGATTTTGTTTGATGACGACATATATGGCGTGCAATTAAAATTGTTTGGTATGTCCTGTATATGAAAATTTACCACATTACCTTTGGCAAATAAATTTAAAAAATTACCAAGATAGAAATAAAAAAGAGGCTGCGTATGCAAAGTTGTTATAAAAGTTAAAATAAATAGAGCCGAACGCCTCGAAAGATGGCAAAATAAAAAAATAATAATAATAATTTGATAAGTGCGTACCGGAAAGAAAAGAAAAAATCAAGGAATTGTTGAAGTCTTCGCTGACTCTGTGTACAAAGCAAAGTTCTGGTATTTCTCACCATTAAGGTAAGTGTGTAATGTATTTAAATATATAATTTATTTGTTTCCTTGTTTATATTTGAAGATTGAAAAAATTAAGTTTAGGTCTATTGTATTTCCTTTTTGTCTTCTGGGTGACCAAGAAACTCCCTGAAAATCTCCCTCAAATCTGGATAGCAAAGATGACACAAATGGTGGAGATGAAGAAACCATTAGTGAGACAGTTGAAAGTTATTTCATGTTATAATTGCGTTTTAGGGTATGAACTGTGAACTAAGTAAAACCTGACAAAGTAAACAACTTTAATACTAATTACTAGTACAAAATAAATAAAATAAAATTAACCATAATTTTAAAAAGCTAGTGCAAACAGAAACTAATCAATTGAAAATCAATTAAAATAAAAAAAAAAACATAACATTCAATCAAAGATGAAAACAATGCTATATAATGGCAACAGCAACTACATTAAAATAAAAAAATTAACACTATTTTTTTATAACAATTTACAATTACGTGCAGTTTTTACCCTTGTTAATATAATTTAACTGAAATTTAGTTGCCAAGGGATTTGGCTTTCCCCTCAAAGTAGTTCATAAAATTTTCTCTCAGTCGTTTTGCAGAAATAGTAGTGTTTTCTCAATTATTTTGGTTTAAATCAAACATCTGCGAATTATTTGTATCATATCCTAAAGCAGTAGTACATTCATCTATATTCATGGTCAAAATATTCTGAAAGGGAATAAAAGTTAGGTATTGGTTTTATTAAAAAAATAGCTGACCCGTCAGACGTCGTTCTGTCAAAAGCTATTTGACTGTGGCATTTTGCCAACGCACATAGGAAGTAATGAAGATTTAAGAGACCTATCTACAGAAATGTAGTCTATCTATACAAAATAATAACTTAGAAAACCTCATTACAGTGCTACAAACTTATTTGTTCTGGTTAAATTCTGGTGATCTCCCATATTTGACATTTTCACTTTTGGCATTTACACTTCTAATATTTCACTTTCACATTCCCACTTTTGAGATTTGACTCTTGACATTTACACTTTTGACATTTATACTTTTAACATTTAACTCTTGACGGTGCTTATGAAAGGCTTAGGTGGCTATGAAAACAATTATTATTATTTGTTATACACGACAAGTTCCAACAAATTGTTGAAAGAACTTATCGCACATTTAATTTAAAGTACTGATAATTAAAGTTATAATTTAACAATCACTTAAATCTTTGTTTCATGGCCATCTATAAAATTTTGAAGAAGGCAGCGCACAGACTTAAAATCACTGCATCATTTGTTTTCATATTGTTTTGGTCTTTTGCTCTCTCTAGCTATGTAATGTAGGTTTGAAAAAAATAGTGCTGCAGCATTTGGTGCGTAAATAAGTATGCTTTGGGAACATAACATAATGTAATTGGACTACAATGAATAAAATATTTTCTAAAAAGTTAATTTTGGAAAAATTTGTCCACATATATGTCAGGATTTCTCAGGCTGTGGGCAAATTTTCCTGGGTCATTTAAATGAAAAAAAAATATTTAAAACTTGCCCAAAAAAAAAGAAAACTTATCCCATTTTAGTCCTCGTAAATTATCATTGTAAAAACTGAAATAAATGAATTTTACATTAATCTTGATACGGCATAAAGTACTTAAGGGTTCAATAGATTTTTCCCCCATTTAAAAATAAATATATAGTTTACTCGTGGATCTGGATACTTTCATGAGAAGAAGTACAAAAATATTATTTTTTGCTGTTAACAAACACAGTTTTGCTTCAAATTTTATGCGGATATTCGTTTTAATCGTATTTCACTAAAAAAGAATTTCCAACGCCACATATCGCTTAGGGCACTAATTAATCGAAAATGGAAAAACATGCCCTTGTGTAAACTAGCCCTGGTCTCCCCTAGTGGGCTTTATTTCATATCTAATTTTTTACCTTCGGGCTAACTAACATCACTCACTGCAATATGTAAGTCAAATTATTTATTTTTCTTTCTAAATTTTCCATTGGTTTTTACTTATAATTTATTTTTGTGAATAGTCATATCTATTTACTTATATAAATTACCTTGATAATAAATATTTTGGGGAAGAAATTGTTGAACTTTGCTCTATCTACTGTTTCAACTTCCAAACTTACGTGCAAGAGATTTTTGTATCTTAGAATATGATCAATCCATTCTATTTATCCTTTGGAGGAAGATCCAAACTGTCTTCTGATCTTGAATCATGCCTTTTCAGTTAATCATACATAAGTTTATAGAGCGCATTTTTTTCTTTTAGAAAATAAAAATGATTATTTTGTTATTCAAATAATTTGCTGAAATATTTTTCGTATATAATTTTGTTTGGGATATTAAGCTAAACTTCCTTATTGGATACATAGCATGATTGGATAGATGAGATAATGATTTTGTTTCAGTAGGATGAAATTGCTGGAAGAGTAGTTCATAATTTATCATATGGGAAATAAAAATGGTGAGATGTGGAAAAAAAGTATCTAAACTTTTGAACAAGAAAGTAAAGGAATGTCGTGAATTAAATTACATTTATATTTTAATTGAAAAAATTGTATTAACACTGTTTAACAAAATAAATTGAACACAAAAAAAAATGTTTTTTATAATGATAATGAGAATGAACTTACTTGATTGGACTAAACAATTTTTGTTTTTATAAAATTATGAACCTAATCCGAGCACTGGGGGCTTATCAATTTCATTAAACTAGTAGTACATGTTTTTGGTATAATGAACATTGACTTAAAGAATGGACTACAGATTCCATACCTAAAGAACATGTGGAAAATGCTATTAGAGAAAAAAAGAAATGATAAAGCATGCAAATTCCAAATATGTATATCCGTCACATGTTTAACATGTGCATAAAGATTTATCAAAATGTTTTTTTCTGAAATCGTCAGTAAAATGAAAGAATAAATCCGTAAAATAACCCAAATGAGTCCGTAAAATGCGATTTTACACTCTTTTGTGTATAGTTAGTTATGAAAACATTAAAGAAACAAATATTGTTTGTCAGATATTTGTGTATGAAGGAGAGACACGTGCACAGCATTTATTCAATATTCTATATGAATTTTATATTTTAAACTAATAATTTAACATTTTTATATTTATTTTAAAATATATGCCATCTCTTTAAGAGTCTAGCTGTATTGTGGGTTGTAGAACTCCAATTTAACTTTCACTTCAAAAAAAATATAATATATACCTCAGCATTAAAATGATTTTTTATTACTCGCATGATTATTCTCGCTATCGCCTCGGAGAATAAACTCCATACTCGTAATAAAAAATATCATTTTAGTGCCATGGTATATAAAAAAACTATTTATTACTCTGATATAATAATCTAAATATAATTTGATGTAAGATATATAACCTGTTAGCATGGGTATGTATATTATGAAGATACTTATGTTGTTATATGCACTTAATATAAATGAATATGAATGGAAATTCGATAGAACTTAAGATTCCCAAAAATTCTTTATCTTTCTATTTAAGAACTAACTTAAATACCTGATTAGCGTCCATTCTTTAAGTAAATGATGATGAAAGTAAAATTTTCAATGATAAAATGAAGTAATCTTAAACTTATAGAGATGTTGTTCTGTTATTATTTTCAACTGTGTAATATAAAAATTCGATAAAACTAATAACATATCCATGTGTTGAAAAAAAGTTTAATATTACATAATAAAACAGGATTATATAACATTAAGTAGAAGAACTAAACTACTACTCAAGATCTGGTATAGGTTCATCATCTGAATCCGCACCTTCATTTAAGTCTAAATCATCAAAATTGGGTTTATCGCTACCTCCTCTGCCAAGCCCGCCCATTTGCCGCATCATTTCTTCAAAATCGCCCCCACCGCCGCCCATACCACCTAAACCTTCATCGCCCGAGTCATCTTCATCTTGCCACTTATTAAAATCACATTTCAACCAGTGATGCTTCTTCTTGTCTGATGTTAGTGAAGGCCAATAAGATTCTTCAACATTTTTCTTCGCCAGAATCATTTCGATGCATCTTCCTCTATTGAAACTCTTACTTTTTTCTGGATCTATCTCTTTATATAAAGGAATTGTGACTTCGTAGCTTCTTTTTTCTAGACCGCCTGTTCCTTTGAAAAAAACAGAGTCATTTGTAAATCTGAAACAAAGACAAAATTAGAAAACAAACTTTTTTTACAAGTTTAATATCAACGGATTGCATATTTCATCCTTCTTGGGCAAATTGTATTTTTGAGTAAAAATTTTGAGAATAAGTCCATTGTATTCATACTCAATAATTGAGTAAAGTGAATGTAGTTAGAAAAGTGAGTAAACTAAATGTAGTTAGTACTCATGCTATATAATATTCAGTGGAGAAAAATTTACTCTATTGCGTTTTTGACCAAAATTGTGGAAAATTTTATGGGAAAAATGTATTTTAGAAAAAAAAAACTACAAAGAAAAAATTTTCTCTTCAAAATGGCACCTTGTGAACTTCCATAATTTTTGCCAAAAAACAGATATCTATTTTTTAGAATGCTCAACTGCAAGTACATACATGCATGTTATGATCCCGTTATGTATACCAAAACCCATATGTTTATATAAAAAATTTTACATTCCGAGACATTTGTTATATCTTCACCTTATTTGACTGGACTAAAACCTCGAAATTTGTACTCAATACAATTTGCCCAACACTACTTGAAATTATTAATCTACTAATAAATCACAAAGCACTATTAGATATATTGCTTTCTAGGACCCAAAATTTTAATTTTAAAAACTAGCAGATGAAGTTACATACATAAGATTTACAAATTCACTGTACTGGTTAAGCATGAGAAATAAATAAAATTGTAAAAATTTAAAAAATATTAGTTTCATTTGTACATGGACAAAATCATATTTGTGATATAAATCAACATCTTATGGGTCAATTTTAAACTATTATAAAATTAGCTTAAAGGAATTTTTATCTTACTAATTGTTAATAAGAGCTTAAACCTAAACAAAGAGATGTTCAACGTGACGTATTTATTATCCTAGCCTACTTGATTCTGCTTAAGATTCACTTGAAAGCCATTTTAGATAGAAACATGCTTCAATAATAATTTCAATTCTTGATCTAATCTACTAAAAAGTTGAGTGGATGCAAAAAGTTCTTAAAAATAATTTGTGTTCAAACTTTTATTGATTACCTAAACCAGACTGGTGAGGATTAATGTTCCCTTATATTGATCAAGCGAACATTTCTAAGAGAATGGTCAATAAGTCCTTTTAATTATAATTCATTAATTATATTTTAAGAGAGAAGGAGCTAATCCATTAAGAATGCATTATAAACTTTAAAGAAAAACAAAACATGAATTAAAACAACTAACTTTTTTTAATTACACTATTAATGTAAATAAATTTACTTAATTGACGTGACATCGTAAACTTGTTTAAAAGTTAATAATCATGCAAACTATTTTTTTAATAATAATTTAGCAGGTAGAACTTGGGTAAAAATACATATTCAAAAGGAAAAAAATATATTGGCATTGAATCTATTTGTTTCAAATGAAAAACTTTGTTTAAATAGTAATAATAGTAAAAAATAGATTGTTTTGAATACGGAAGAATTCCAATTTTTTTTATAGTCCAATGATTTTAGATGAAAAAAGGGCAAATTTAGGAGGGGGAAACGACAGCTTTAATTTTCTTGAAATTATGGGAATACCTTCTAATTAGTTTAAATAAGAAATTCAATAAGTGAGATAGCATGGATTGATTTTTGGGGTCGGTAATATAGGGGCTTTAAAATGGCCAATAGTTCTAAAATACCCAAATAATTTAAATCTTTTTTTATTGAAAATTCGATCATTGTATTTATTAAAAAGGAATATTGAAATATTTTACACTTACATTACCTATTGCATAATTTGTATTTTGGGAAATTATTTTTCCCAGCAAGATTTTTTTATAGATTGAAAGTTTTTCTTTATAAGTCTGTTATCCTTTAGTACCAGCGCTATATGCTGTAACGATTTTATGATTGCAACCTTTTGTTGTAATGGTTGGGGGAGTTGATTTAAAATTTATTATCTGTCTAGAAATCAACCCATCCATTACAATAAGTTTTCAATCATAAAATCAACTAATTTGGTAAAATGATTTTTTCTGGCAAGTGTTTTACTAAAATTTACCAAACATATTTTTTATAATGAGCAAAAAAGCTTAATGTTCTGAATAATAATATAATTTTATATCTATCGCTCATGTTGTACATCAATATTATTGCAAATATGTATACAGTAAAGTCCCGATTAACCAGCACGCTCAGGACCGGACAAGTGACGGATATTCGAAATGTCGGTTAATCGAATTACCCATAAGATATATAAGATGCAGGTATGTTTTCTTTGTTAGAGACTGAAATGTTCTTGTCTGAGTAAAACGATTATGTATTACAATACATGTAACATAATACCATCATAAAATTCAAAAGAATGAATAAGGTTAATTGATAGAAAAGACTAGCATAGGACACCTCTCCAATCCATACAGACGGTGTCGGATAATCGAGACTATTATATTTTTTAACTAAACCAGCATTTAATAAAGATATTTTTATTAAAATATGTACGGTAAAAATATTGGTATATAAAAAAGGTGTAATTTACCTATATATTTTAAGTAATACGAATTTTATGTACAAGTTGCAAACGTATGCCAAATTATTGAGATTGGTGCTGCCATTGGGACAAAAACCAAACTGACCTACTCAATAAGGCAAGTTATTTCAAATCTGGCATTGCAATTAGTCCGCAATATCCTCGCACAAGTTGCATGCCAAGTTCTGGCTAACCTTGGCCTTATTGAGTAGGTCAGTTTTGTTTTGGCTTGCTTTGGAATTATAATGAAAATTCTGTAGTGTCTCTTAGGTGCCAGAATCAAGTGTGCTTCAAATAATCTACAAATCTTGAAAGAACAGCAACTGAAAATTTGCAATAACTAGCTACGTGTTTAGGAGTGATAACATGAACCATAATTAAATATTTGAATTGAATGCTCAGTTCAAAGACCTGTCTCATCGCATAAAATGATTGAAATTTTTCAAAATCTTTGTGAGAATCGATGCAAAACCATTTGGAATCTTTTTAAAAAAGAAATAGGGCATGGCAAACAATTTTGAAAGATAAATTGAATATGTATCACATGTTAGCGCTAACTGTGACACAGATTCAGACAGATATGTGATTAAAACGTGGCTATTGTATCCCACTGCATTCACCTATCCAAACTCTAGCAAATTTTCTCTATTCCTTCATTTGAAAACCAATTAAAATGTATTAAGAAACAGTATTACAACAAAAGTAACAATTGGTATATGTCTCATGGCTCTCAGGGCAAAATTTCCTGAGACACATCTACCATGTCACATGGTAATTAATATAAAGTAAGCATAAATCGTAAGCTGCAAACGATAAAAAGATCTAATCTTAATTCACACACCTAATGTACCTAATATCTGCCCTCCAGGTTAGCCTCGTGGTGCAGTGCATAACATCTTTGCTTTTCACATACAAGGTTACAAGCTTTGATCCAGTATCTTGAAGTTTAAGTCATAAATTGCAAACGGATGTTACATTCATCTTAAATTGTGATATTACCAATAGCTAGTTGCTTTTGTGGTTACTCTTTTTATTTTATTCAAGGACTAACAAAATTTATATAAAGTATGACCGTAGAAATATGGACGTTTTCACTCGACTTGGTGATTATTGCCCTTATTAATTTTTACGATACTCTAAATCTATATACGTACTAGACAGTCCACCTTTATAGAAAATCTTTAAACCCATCATAACAATTTGCCTGGAATTAGACTGACCCAATTTTATTTTACTCAGTGCATCTCAAGCGTCTAGTAGAATGTAGTTTTACAGGAGGATGCAAAATTAACAGCTTTTCGTTAAAAGATTAAAGGAATCAGGATTATTGAACACTATCTATGTTAAACAGGCTTTTAAAATTATAACATGATCATTAAAATATATAAAGTGAGCTCCAATATCTGCATATTCTTCCGCAAGAATGAAAAGGAGCAAATATCATAATTGGATTAAAACGAACATAGATGTATGCATTTTCTGATGGCTAAGACGCAATTCTTAAGAAAGTTGTAGCAAAAATTGTTATCAGATTTATCGCAAACTTCGCAATGGTACTAGAGTGTTTTACTGATTTTGTTTACGGCTAGAAAATTCAAAGAACAAATACCAATACTACTATTAAAAATGGTTTTTTAAAAACTATTTTATTAAGATAATTTTTCTACTTACTTAACATCTGGATCTTTAACATCTTCTAAATTTATTGTTAAAAATACAACAGCAGTCCGCTGGGCCCACATAACTGGAGGTGGTATACTGAAAAAATTTGAGGTTATGTGAAACAAATAAATTCAAAAGTCTAAAATTGCAATTTTAATGTCAACATTATCAACAATCAACATAATTAATATAATGCAATGAAAACAATATGAATTTCGTGAGAATGTTCGAGAATCAATAAGAACTCGGAATAGAATTCAACATGGCCGTGCCGCTAAACACGCATTTGTAAACTTTTTAAACGAATTTACTAAATGCGCAACGAATCTTTCAACCAAAACGATTCTATTACAATAACTTACGAGCTAATTCGGTCTACTTACACTTGATCAGTCATTTTTAGAAGTGCGTGTTCCTAATATTAAAGTCCTTCTACCGCCGACACTAGAATGAAATAACTGAATTGAAATTAGCATTAAGGTGACAGTGTTGCCCCTTGTACCAACATTGGGGCGGCAAATTTAAAATCTCATGTTTATAAATTATATTATTTATATACTCACCAATGTTATTTTTGAATATAAATCTAACTAATTTAAAACTTACCAGGTTTTACGAATAATTAAATAAATATAATTAAAAATATTAGTGACTTCAAAACTATCAGATTATTTGATTGTTTTAACGTCAGTATTCGTTTTTTAAGCTTACTTGGATATTTCCATTTATAAAATTTGACGGGAGAATACGCGCTCACTTTGTGAAAACGCCGTAAATGCTTCTCATACATCTCCTACTTAAATTCAAATTGAATTAACCAATGGGATCGTACAATTTCTATCCCACGTGTAAATTTTGCGCCAATTGAATTATTGATGTCAGGTAATTAACAACATTATGAGAAACTTTTCCTTCTTAAATGTTATTTCAGTTATAATTCAACCGCTCTGCTGAGCAGGTTTGTTATTTGTATTATGACCATATAATTTTGTTTTGTAAATATTGTTCTGTGAATAGTGCCCGAAGATGTTTCAAGTAATTTGAATATTCATGTGCGCGCATCTCTTTTACATTCTATAATTTAATATGTCTATTTTTAAGGATAATAATTTGGTAAGTTTGTTTTAAAAATTGTAATGAGTTCTTAAACCTATTAAGATTCTTTCCTAGATAAACCATTTTCTCAAGAAAAAGGTGCACGCTCTTTACTTTAAATAAATCTCTGTGAAGTTTTAAAAATTCTATTTAATACAAATACTTTGTAGCTTAATTTTATACTAAACTATCTTCTTTAGAAGTGGATAAAAATTTCAACAATCTCGTTTTTATTGAGATTAAGTAACGACTAGAAGAAAGATAAACTTAATTACAAAAAAAAAAAAATTGAATTAATCATTTTTAACTCTCTGAAGATGAAATCTACTAAAGAATTGTTATCCATTGTTGTTATTTATTGCACATCACTGTAATCATGGAAATTAATTCAAAAATTGATTTGAATGTAGCGGTGATTAAAAGCATACAAACTTTACAAGAATATCACTTTATTACGAAGTAAATGAAATGTAAATGAAGGTTTGAAAAAATATCAAACTATAACAATGTTCTTGTCAATAAATTTAATATAGATTCTATATATTAGATATAAGGCAATCCAACCAATAAAACAAATCAAATGTAATGCCAAGATTTTATTACCATAATATATTCTTTTGAAGGTAGGATAAGATATTATTAGCATTTTGGTAGCTGTTGAGGAACACCTCGAAAATGGGGGCCAAAATGTGACATTTTTCTTGATTTTGCGCCATTAATTTCTGTTTTTTCAAATAAATAATGAAGTTGAAATATTTGAATCAAGTTGAATCAAATCATCCATGACATACATCGGTTATGAAGTTTGTTGTCGTTGTATGCTAACCTATAAAAATGAAATAAAGCTTAGTAACTAACGTTACATCTCGTTTCCAGTAATTGTGATCCGAAAATTATGAACAAAATATCGAAATTTCCAATTTTCAATTGTTCCATCTCTTTCCAACTAATCAGACCGACAATCGTTCCATCTTCTTTCCACTCATTATAATCGGAAAATTGTATGAAAATAGTCATGAAAATCGGAAGAAATTTAAAAAATTCTTTTATTCAACCTCTTTCTAATACAGACGATCCACGATCGTTACATCTCACTTCCACTCATTGTCAATCTAAAATTGCATAGATT
>JAODAH020009811.1:0-11423 GCA_027574865.2 Coproporus ventriculus | reverse complement strand
ATACCTTACATACTACCAAATGTAACTGAACGGTAGGAGGTAAAGAGGTGAGGATAATAGGTGTTATACCGATAGGGAAGGTGAGTAATGGATGTTTGATTAATTAGGAGAAGGTGTTAAGGTGGTGTGGATGATTGGTGCTTTGATGAGCGGGAAGGTGAGAAGTGGAAAGGATGATGGTGTTTGAAGGTTGCTGCGTATGTGAGGTAATGGAACGTAAGGTAATGTTAGTAATGGATGGTCGGGGTGGAAATAGTAGAGTAAAATGTGAGGGAAATGGCACTTTATTTCTCACCCGTACTGGAGTAATCGAAATTCTTGGGTGTATTATCGACACATTATCGACACGTTAGTGGCGCTTCTGTTACGGGGACTCGACTGTTCGTTAGAGATGCTCTGGTGGAAAATATATACTATACATATTATATTCGAAACATCTTACATGTACTTTTTTCGAATATTTATAAAGTGAAGACGTTATTTCCGAAAACATCAAGAATTAATTTGCAAAATAATTACAAGCCAAAAAATAAAATTGCTTTATAAACACAAAGGTGTTTATTGCCCAAGAAAATATATTGGACAAACAAATCGGCGAATTGCTGTTAGAAAACATGAACATAAGTTGGCTGTTAGAAATAGAGATTAAAATAATTCTATGTAAGTATTTGTAAACATATGATGAGAAACAGGCCACAAAACTAACTTTGCATATACATCTGTCATCGCTTCAATAAAAGATTCAAGAATCAGAAGTATACGAAAAGCCATTGAAATCGAAAAGACCAAAACATTCAATAAATTAAAAAAAAAAGAAAATACAGGGTTTCTTCGACATTTCTTTTTTTTTTTGGAAATCTATAAAGAGATTTAGTGAACTTATTTTTTCTTTAATATCAAATTGAGAATAGCAATTCCCCAGTGTCATTCAATTTCTGATGTATCATCAAAATTGTCCTAATTTGATAGGAAACCTCAATTGAAGTTACGGAATGCTACATCTAAAACTCTGTTTAAAAACTAGATTCAAAGAGCAAATCACAAATTTTCAAAATTACTAAACATGCATTTAATAAAAAAAGGTCACTAATTTAGTATCGCTGCTTTATACATCACACATATTGAATAAATTCTACGGGATTGCAATATTTTACTTTGATGCTACAATTATGGGTATATGGTGTCCAAAATACATATATTGCTAATTAAATAATATTAAATCAAAGAATATAGTGTTATATATTGAAAATATGTAAACTGCTAATCAAGGAAATTTTGGTAACCTTGAACTAACAGAAAATTAATTGTTGACATAAATAATGAAAATTCTTAAATCGATGGGTGGTACGAAAACTTATATGTCCTACGAAAACTAACATCTTATAATTTTTTTTTCAAAGAAAAACAGCAAGTTTTAAAATTTCTGATGAAAACAACTTTCGAAATTTTTTTACGAATACCAACACTTTTTGCATTTTTCTGAAGAATATAAGCAATTTTGAAATTTCTTATAATAGACTAAAACTTTTTTAAATTTGTTTATTTCTTTGTTGTAACTCATTATATTAATTCAAAGTTGGTTGTAAATGTTTTATTTATAAATGAGTTATATATTACAAATAATATATATTACTTATAATACTTATTTGGTTTGTTAGCTAGTGGCCAGATGATGCCGAAAGGCGAAATACATCGCTAAACAAACCAAACAATTATTATAAGTAATATATATTATTTGTAATATATAACTCATTTATAAATAAAACATTTACAACTAACTTTGAAAACTTTTTTTAATTTCTATTGTTTCTTTTAAATATATGTTTAAAATACTTGAACACCATTAAAAATGTTAAAAGTTGCTTTTATAAAAAAATTAAAAAAGGTTGGTTTTAGTTTAAAATTGAAGTTTTGTAACTTTTCATAGAACATTTGAATTTTGTAAGTTTTCGTGCTATTCATGGAAATTAAGTCCACAAAGGAAAGAAGCTTGTAATTACATAATTATAAAAATTACATGAGGTATTTAAAATAAACGTACGGCAATGTTTGTACTGCTACTTGACATTCTGATATAGTTTAAGATTTGATGAACGATTAATTAAGTGACTGGCGTCTTTATTTTAATTTCATACTACAAATTTTGATAGATGGTGATGCGTGGGTTGCATACACGCCGTTATTAAATTTGCAGTACGTGAAATTAGAACACTTTCAAATTTTAAGTATTAAATCGGCGCGCGCATACAATTTTTAGTACGCAAAATTTACGTACTAATTTTACTACCAGGAGTTGAAAATGGGGTATTTATTGATAAGATGTTTGCTGATAAGGCTGTTAATTTTGCATTTGTTGAGAAGTAAAAGGTGTTAATGTAGGATATCTCGATTGAAACGGTAAATTGTAATAAAATGCACTGGGTTGACTAAAATTAATCGGTGTTTTGATTACAGGCTGGACCATTGGCATTACAGATGTCATCATAGACGTAGAATAAATGGTTTTGGTTTCTTATGTTGTGATAATTGTTCTTTGCAAATTGTTGCATCTTCCTGAATGAAAGTTGAAATTCTCAACTTCGATAACATATTCAATTGCGCTTTCAAGGCCTTGTGTATTTCTAGCAAACCTTGCAAATATATTTGTAAAGCCATATTTTTATAATTTGCGGATTTTAGCAAACGACTATTTACTTCGCTATCAAATAATTTAACTTTGGTTAATAATAATTGAAGCAATTCTTTAATACGTTGACCATATGCTATATTAGATTCATTTTTAGTTGGACGCAAGATTATCATGTCGTTAAATTATTATCATGTAATTAAAGTATTGTTCACTTCTTTGGTCACCGAAATGATTTAGGAGTAATTTTTTTAATTCTGTCCACGAAGATAGATCTTCATTACTACTAACACCTTGAGTGTATCTAAATCTAGTTCGATGAACTTTATTCCCTATGTTCGGTTTCACAAATCGTAAACACAACCGCTGAATTTTAGACGTCGTGTATCCTAGCGGCTGCACCAGATAAGTTACATAGTTAGTAACTACCGATTTTAAAAACTAACTTCTTTATTTTTAAAAGTGTAAAAATTACAATTTCTAATTCTAATTGTTTCTTTAATTTAATAATGTCTAAGTTTTCCATTACTTGAATTTAAACAAATAAATGATTAAAATAATAGATTTTTAAAAGAATAAATTGTTTGTATATTCCGATTTAAGGCGAAAGCTTAGAGATGCAATCTAATATTGACTCTTTTATCTGAGCTCATCTCATATATAGTCTTTACTAGGTGTAAAATATGAAATGCGGATTTTTTTTATAAAAACTTGTTAAGTTTAAAAGATTAATAAAAAGTATTTTATTCAAAATATGCTCAATCGCTACTTATACACTTTTACCATCTTTTAGGCAATTTATTAAATTCACGTCAGAAAAAATCGTATCCTTTTGCTTTGAACCATTCATCGAGCTATTTTCTCACGTCTTCATATGAACCAAAGCGCTGTTCAGCAAGTATGTTTCCAACTTATCGTGAATCGGTTTTGCTGTATGTGATAGAGCATTGTTATGAGAAACATAACCTTGTGTTGCCTCTTTCGATATTCTGACCTTTTTTTAAAGCAGTGATACGGTTCAAGTTATCTCTTGTTGATGGTTTTAGCAGCAATTCAATATCTTCATATTTTTTGGCTGTTCTCCATGCTCTTTATCTGCAATATCGAAGTCGCCACTTTTGAATAATCGAAACCATCGTTCACATGTACCTTACAATGGAGCATGTTCTTCATTAGCCTCTTGAAGTAATCGGTACGACCTAGCAGCAGTTTTCTTCAAATTAAAGCAAAAAATTAATGCTGTCTACGAATGCTCTTTATTCGGTATAAATTTAGACATTTTAAATAGAATAACACAACGATATGCACACGCTTTTCAAATTATTGACTCCTTCTCATTTGACATGAGATGGCAACACAACAAAATGGCGCACTGTCAAATCTTTATAGCACAAGTTACACTGGCGTACGACCTATTGTCTAAAATTCGCATTTCATGGTAATTGCTTATTCAGCATTTTGGGGTACATAACACGCCTGTGAGATTAACTAACAACAACAACTGAGTGTTGCATCACTACAATACGTCTTGTCACAAAGCAATTTCAATAAACGAGTCTTTAGACAATAAGAACACTTTTGTATCTCCTTAGCCTCCCTATTCATCCGACTTGAGTCCTTGTGATTTTTTATTATACCCGATATTGAAAAATTGACCCTAAGAGCGTTTTCACACACACCGACACTGGTGCGGGATATTAGCTCTTTTTGCACGCGCCGGCATTATCGGTGTCGTTTATTTTTACATTTTTAATGCAGAAGATTTTAAGCCGAGTTGTAAGGTAGATGTGTGTTATATTAAAAAAAATAACCTTCTTGGGCTGTTGATGAAAAATCAATTGAGCGGGTTAGAAGCAAAAGGATACAAGTGATATTTGGATAAAATGAGATTAGTCCGCTGGAAGGTCCTTTCACCCACACCCATTCAATTTATAATAGAAGCTTATGAGGGGGGAGGTTTGAAGTTCCTTAAAAATGTTGGTGTTACAGGAGTTCAGGTATTACCTTAATTTTTTATGTTACAATAACTTTGAAGTTACTTTTCACTAAATTATAGTTCTGTTACTTTGCTTCTAACCCACTTAATTATAAATCCCACCTCCTTGTCCCTTACATTTATCAAATGGATAAAATTTTCCATTTGTAGTTGTGGCTGATGAAGCATTTGGATTAACAAAGAAATTAATGCGACCATAAGCAGAAAAAGAGAATATTTAATTACCGTTTAAGTCTTGCACGAAGCTACGGCGAAATTGCGTTTGGAATTTTGTCTAACAATGGAGAATTTTACATAGACCACAAAATGTATCCAAAATGTTGTCGGTAGACATTATTAAAGCATGTACATAATGTTCTACTTACAAAAGATGCGTGATCAGAAAATTATTTAGCTAGAAATTGACTAAATTTCCCTGCATCCGCATGTAATCGGCAAACAAGGAGAGCAAATAATTTGAGAGATATTTTCTCAAACTATTTCGTAACCGCAGAGGGAATGTTGTCTTGACAAAAGTATAAAATATATTAACTGTTATTCCTCTAAGTTATTGTGACTTCTATAAATAAATGCATAACTGATTTATTTTCAGTAGTTCTTTTTTATCGTTTTCTAAAAAACTTTTTTCTGATAATTTTCAATCACGATTGTACTTTAAATGCATGCAGATGATCTCACCATTTAGCATTTTTTACGCAAAAATGTAATCAATTTTTTTTGTTTTTGTACTTTTTTGTCATTAAGGATGTGAAGGAAGGTATGAAAAGCATAGGTATCGTAAATAAGTAACATGTTTTACTTTATATTTTTATTTTTAAGCCTTTATTGAGTAAGATGTATTAGATCATTAATATTAAAATAACTAATATATATTTAGAAAATAGTTGAAATTAATTCTTAACTAATTCATTAATTTTTTCTTATTAAAAAATCGAAAGGATATGTATGTAGTTTATGTTCTGTTAGAAGGCTTGGAATTTGACAGTTTGTTGCTATTGATAATAATGTCAATAGATTTATTTAGTTCGGTACCTTTCTGTTTCTACATACATAAAAGAATTGAATGTAGCAATTATTATACCACCTTAAAATATTAATAAAATTTCTAATTATCTAGATAATTAATAGAAACAAAAGGGACCTTAACTAGGCATATGTATTATTCACACACTTTAGATCTATTTCTTTATTAGGCTAGAGGTTGTGAAAAATCCCATTTCATTATATTCTCTAGTGAATTATTATCATGATTGCAACTGCAAGGGGTACACAGCATGTCTGCGTAGTGTTACCAATCAAAATTTAAAAATCTATAAAATTTATTAACATCTATTTCATATTGTATAGAAATAAAACAATTTTATTAGTTTTCATACCACTTGGTAGGTTTATTTGCCGTAACTAGTTTCACCTCAGTTCGAGGCTTTATCAAACGGATAACTAGTTATAAAAACTAATAAAATTGTTTTATTTCTATACAATATGAAATTAAATAACCACAATATAACGGCTTCATAAATTAACTAACATCTATTTTTTTCTCTCCTGAAAAAGTATCTTGTCCAGTTAACATTAATTTGAATAGTCACAAATATTGCGTTTTTAAAATATTTATATCTTTAAATGAGCTGGTAAATCAAACTGTAACACCACAAACCATTTATCACTTAATAGCAGTTCTAAGTTTTAGAGATAATTGAATAAAAGAGAGATAATTGTAAAATAATTGCATGATTTCTCTGCTATTTCTAATCCAAGACAAAAGTTTAAAACACGAACTAGTTGGAAATTGTGTCTTTTACAGCTTTCTCATAATAATTTTTTTCTTTAGACCTATTTTTTGAGTTAATAATCGCTTGGAAGGTCGTGATTTTGCGCAAAATTCAAATTTTAATGCGTCCCAGACAAATATACCAGGAGAGTAAAATTGTAGGAAATTGTATATTATATTTTAATCTACGATAATAATATGTCTTGATGATAGATTTCACGGTAATCGAAAGTGGGCGAAAAAATAATGAAATTTCCTAAAATCTTCAATCTAAATTCATAATTTTTCCCATGTAATAAAATTATTAGAATATTGAAATGGTTTACTGGTATTTCAGAAATTTATAGTAGTTTTCATTATTTTTTCAAAAATCAGAATGCACAGTTATATTCTGGAATATTTTTGTTCTTTTTATGTATAAAATCCTATTTTTATTCAAAAATTCATTCAAAATATACGTATTTTATCTATTTTTTTAACGAATCTGCTAAAAATTTTTGGTCTAAGTATACGCTAACTACCGAAATTATAAAAAAATTGACTTTATTTTTGATAAAAAAACATACTTTTTAAAATGTCGCGTCTAGAAAGGTATAACAGGTAGCAAAATTATAAAACGGTTAACAATATTGGCAAATTTATTAAAAATAACAAACCACGACCAAAGAAACATTATCTTTCAGGAGTATATAAAATAGAATGTGGTACATGTGATAAGATATATATTGGCCAAACTGGTAGGAATTTTAACAGCAGAATTAAAGAACATATTAATAGTTTTAAAAAGAAGGAAGAAGATTCGAATTATGCCAAACACCTGGTTGAAAACAATCATTTACTGAACGAAGATTTTAAAATATTGCAAGTGGCCAAAAAAAGGATCTAAGTTAAATTTTTTAGAAGCAGCTGAAATTAACAAATTTAAAAATACCGGGAAGTTACTCAATGACCAAGTAGATATTAATCAGGCACTATTGTTAAACCTTTTTATTTATTGTAAATTAATTTGTGTAATTTTGTTTATTTAAATGTCAAATTGATTGATAAATGTCAATCAAGTAAACAACTATGATAAAGTAGTTGTACTACGAAACGCGTCGTTGTATAATAAAGTTGTATAATAAAAGTTAATTGTGAAAATTAATTTGTTATTATTATAAATATGATAGATTTTCATCGAGTAAAGGCTACTTCAGTGAATTAATTGTTTTCTAGTTTAAATTAAAAATTTTAATCAGTTTTATGGCGTGTTTTTTAGAACACCGTGTATATGTTTTCTATGCGATAACTAATATCAAATTTTCATAACTGATTGTTCAAATTTATTGTAAATCGATAGAGGTATTCGGAAATTATAGATTATTTTCTATTATTTTGTAAATTTTGAATCGGCCACGTTACGTTTGAATATCCTGAAAATTATAATTTAATTAAAATAATTTGCTGTAAGTGTGACATAATGTTGTAATTATTTCGTTGTCAGCCAGTGTGTATGTGAAGTGAGTAATTTACGTTATCTCAATTAGGGAATTCCAACAATTAAATCCATTATCATTTTTATATATTTTTATATATTGAACACGATTAATGGAAAATAACTTAGTGAACTACTCCGTGTGATAGAATTAGAGTGTCCTGAAAGTGAGAGATAAATTGAAAAGGCGTACGAGTGGGGAATATATAATACATCCTGCAGTCTGCAGTGATTTTGCTCCACGATCCTGCTATATAGTTTTGCTTCGATTCTCCGTGTTTCCTATTTGAGCGTATCGCGCACGGTGTAATTTCTGATGTCTAGGTCAAATTAGTGATTCAACTGACAGCGTCGACTTTTTTATAGGTACATTAGTTGCGATTGAAATACGGACTGGTGTGTTAGGAGTCGCTGCGCATATATTTTGGTACGAAATTTTTTACGAAAATTAAATTTACATTACGGGATCAATCATATTCTACCGATTGAGCAATTGTAGCTCTTTTACCATTATATCTAAAATCTTTATACATTTTAGTGCTTGTTATCTATTAGTTTTTGTTTATCGTCTCTGTATAAAATTGTTTACCCAGAGGATACCTGTGTCAATGATAAAATAGTACGTATTTATTAAAAATAAATAAATAAAAATAAAAGGAGCATATAATAAAATGATATCGTAGTAAATTGTTACCACGTTTATGCATTTATATAAAGTCCAAATATAATTTTATGGCAATTACAAATTTAATTTATTAAAGCCAAAATAACCAATGCGGCTTCAATTGCTTGCTTTGGGCCCGTAATAATTAAAAAATGGTTTTTTTATATACTTAGTCACTAAAATGATATTTTTTTATTACGTATTACGAGTGTGAGGTTTATTCTTTGAGGCGATAGCCGAGGAGAATAATAATGCCAGTAAAAAATATATTTTGTTTCTGAAATTGCCAAATAATTTATATACAGGGTGTTAAACGACTAGACTGACAAACTTATACCATACATTCCAGGGGTCATTTAGATAAAAAAAAATGTTATATAATCTACAGATGAATTCCTATTTGTTTCGGAGATATCGAAGAAATTTGTTAGCCTTGACTAATTTGTTTGAAACAAAACCGTTTACTATCGCAATTAGTGCTGAATGTTTTTTGTGTTGTCATATTAATTTAAGCCATTATGCTGAATTTTACTAATGCAGAATATGCCAATATGGTTTTTGCATTGGAAGTGGACGTGCTGCAACTGCAGAGTACCTCAGGCGCTTCCCAGAACGCATTGTTTCTCACCACTCAACATTTTCAAACGTTTTTCGTTGCTTGCGAGGGACAGGATTTTTCCCACGAAGTCGTGTAGAAAGAGATGGAGATGGGCACGCTGATGTAGTTTTAAAATAGTTTGGAGGTTATTCCACACATACTTTTTACGGATGAGGCCCAATTTACAAGGAATGGTATTAACAACATATGCAATTTTCACATATGGGCGGATCAAAACCCACACGATACAACCGTGGTTAACCACCAACATCGTTTTTTCGTCAACGTGTGGTGCGGCTATAGATGAATTCCTATTTGTTTCTGAAATATCGAAGAAATTAAAAAAAAATGAAAAAAGATAATTTAAGAAAATTAAATTAAATAGCACCAATATAAGAAATTCTAAAGTAAACTTACCTTGACTAGCTAGTTTGTACATATAAGCAGATACAGAATGGCTCATTATTTGGCTTGCAATGTTCACCTTCATTGCATATTTTCATGTAGGTCCCTAATATTCTTGCCTAATTTTTTGGAGGTGACGGGACATGAAAGGTGAATAACTGTGTTTTGCATAAGCATCCCTAATATCTTGGAAGTGAGCTAGAGTGAACATAGTAAATCGTCGCACTAGCGGTAACATCGGTTATCTCAATTTTTTTGTGAAATTATTTTTTATTCTGCTCGATCTCAAATTTCCCGCGGAATTGTTCGGTTAACTCAGCTGAGTGATCAAGGTAGTAGTGAATTAAATTTACTGCTACCTTGATCACTCAACTGAGTTAGCCGTATGATTCCGCGGGAGATTTGAAATCCAACAGAATAAAAAATAATTTCACAAAACAATTGAGATAGCCCGTGTTGCCGTTAGTGCGCTGAAATATTTTTTTCCATTCAGGAAAAAATATGGTGTTCCACAAGAAGCACCCATCCGTGATGGTGGTGTCCATATCCCATACAGTTGTAATCACTTTCAAATTTGCCAAATTGGAATATCCTATTACCACTTCTTTAATAGTTTTTTTCAATATTGAAGCAGAGCATCGTAGACTTGAAAAAAATATGCTACTGGTTGCTTCCACTTCTTCCCTACCAATCCACAAACCATGAAAACGAAAACTATATTAGCTACTTTAGAAGTAGTAACAAAATTACTTCCAAAGTTTTCAAAACCGACAATTTTGGCAGTTTTTTATCATATTGAAGATTTTCTTTGATATATTTCATTAAATAGCAGTGCAACTCATGAATCTTCTTGGTGGGAGATATATTGTTTCATATGCATGAACATATATTGATTTATGCCAGCATTAAAAGGAATTTTTCACAGAAGCGATAGAATTGTCCTTTTTGAAGGCTGTGGCATCAATTTGCTTAGAAATTCACATTCACTAGGGTTGGGATTCAAATAAGCAAGAACGAAAGCTTTTTTCCAAAGTCCATCTATGCGCAGTAGGTTCTCTTCCGGCACATCACAATTGTGCAATAAGGAAATATCTCGTTGTTTTTGAGTTTCCACGAAAGAGTTTACGTACAACTCTACTTTCACTGAAGTCGCTTAAGTATTTAATACCCATTTTTGTTTCCTGACACAGAAGTTTTAATTGTCGAACTTGGGATTCATTTGACTTCAGAAGAGATTTCAATTTAGAGCTTCTGGGTGTATTATTTATATCCCGGATATTACGGAAAACAGATCTCCTCTTTTCGAGGTGTTTTAGGCTACTCTGTAAAATTAAAGCATTTGTGTAAACATATTGGGTTCAAAATAATCATACATTACATCTGCACTCTTTGTTACTTCTAATATGTATTTCATAAAAATGTGTAAGATCTCGACCAATTATTTCTTGAAAACTGGACCTGAATAATTTAATTTCAATTTACTATTTTTCCGAATTTTGATCAAACCCTTCACTAAATAAATGAAGTTAATAAAACTGAAAATAATTGAATTGATTCGGTCGTTACATGACGGAATTCCATTTTAAATAATATAATTAAATAAAACAAATGTTTTAAAAAATTCCGTATTTTAATAAAATACTACTACATATGTTACGCCACACAGTGGCTTCGTCAGGCAGATGAACAAATGTAATTATAAATAAACAAATTACGACATACAAGTTATGACATATGTAAACAAATTATGACATACAAGTTATGACATTAACAATTTCTCGAAACATGTGATTAGGAAACAATAAACTAATTTTAAATTTATGAGGTTGGATTATTTTCAATAAAAATTAGAATTTTAATTTTTATTATTTTCAATAAAAATTAGAATT
>JAODAH020009794.1:0-23815 GCA_027574865.2 Coproporus ventriculus | reverse complement strand
CTCCAAGGAATTTAATTGATTCTAGTTGTTCCAGCAATATTTTTTCTATTTTGGTATTTAGATTTGGAATATGTTTTCGTTTGTTGTGTATTACAATATACTTTGTTTTCTCTAGATTCAGAAGCAATTTATTTGATTGAAACCATTTATGTAGTTCCTGTAAGATTGCATTTAAATTTGATTCAAAACCAACCAAATTTTGCCAATCCAAATGCCGATAATAATAGAGGTATCGTCACCATAAATTGTGGTTTTGCAGTTTTTTAAAAAGAATGACAGATCATTTATATAAATGTTAAATAAGAAGGGTCCTAGCACTGAACCTTGAGGTACACCCATTGATATAGCTAGTATAGAGGATAGGCATTTATTGCCATTTTTATTATTCCGCGTCAATATTTTAACCATATGTATTGTGTTTGTTAGGTACGATTTTATCCATTCTTCTGCTTTCTCTCTTAGTCCATAGCATCGTAATTTTTCTATTAAAATACTATGCTCCACGCAGTCGAATGCCCGTGACACATCAAAAAAGAAAGCTATTGGTACTTGTTTCTTTTCTGTCAGGTCATGGATATTTTTTAACGGCTAATTTATGGCAGATGTTGTATTTCTATTTGACCGAAAACCGTGTTGATCATCTGATAATATATTTTGTCTGTCTACAAATGATGAATTGAAGATAGAAAAGCATGTTCGAAAAGTTTTGAGAAACATGAGAGTAGTGAAATTGGTCTGTAATTTTCTATATTTAAGCGATATTTTTTGTAGATTGGGACTATTATAGCTGCTTTAAATTGCTCCGGGAAAACACCTGATTTAAGAGAGAAATTAATTAAATGTTTCAATGCTCTCAGAAGATCATGTTTGAAAGTTTTAATAAATTTGTTTGAAGAACCACTTAATTTATGTTTAAGTTTATAAATGAGTTTACTTATATCTGCATCGTATATTTACTTTTAATGTTTCTGGAAAATTATATTCTATTAACGGAATTTTGTTTGTTATATTTGGGGCACAGTTTACTAGGTACTTATTAAATTCATTTGCTATTTTTGTTTGATTTTTAATAATTTCATTATCAATTTTAATTTCCTGAATATTACATTTGCTTTGATTTGGGTTTTTGAGTTTATTTAAAAAATTCCAAATCGATCTTGTTCTATTGTTTGAGTTCATAATATATTTTCAATTGTATTCTATTCTTTTATTTTTAACTTTATTTTTGTATTTTCTAAGGTTATCTTTGTAACTTTCTTTTAGTGCCGGGTAGATTTTTTGAATTATCTGTTTTTAGATCGTCGTCATACCATGGAGATTCAATTTTAAGTGTTGTTACTTTTAAAGGAAAACAATAATCAATAAAAAAATAATGTACTAACAAATATTTCTACCTTATCGTTTATATTAGTTTCCATAAATATATCTTGCCAAGTTTCATTTTGAATCTTAGTTCTAAAATTTCTCTTATTTTCTTCATTAAAGTGCCTTTTAACTACCTTTTCTTTGATATATTTTAATTCTCTTTTAATCGTTAACTTAGTATATTTATGATCGGATAGATAAGTGTCCTTTACACAGCTTACAATGCTTTATTTTTGAGATATTCGACCGTTTCCAGACTTTTATGACATCCTGTATATTGGAAACGTTATCGCTCTCAGTATTGCATTACACTTAGTGATATGTGTGAACTTATAAAAAAATCAATAAAAAATTAAACATATTTTTTATTTTTCAAACTTTCCAATTTCATTTATATATTTGCCTTATCAATATTTTTTACATTTGCACTTTTATTTCTTTTCAGTTACATTTCTGGGATAAGTATTCTGGGTATACCAGCGGAAATGTACACATATGGAACACAATTTTGGATGACAATCACCTCTAAATTGTTTGTATCTATAACTATCGCAACAGCTTACTTACCTGTGTTTTATACTTTGCAAATTACATCCAGTTATGAGGTATATATACGAACAAAAATTAATTCATTTTATATTATATTTCCTAAACCATTGAACTTCAACATTTACAAACTTTCGGCAGAAATCGTTGTTTTGTAATTTCTTTTCATACCTTTCTTTATAAAATACACACAACATTAAAAGACTTAAGTTATCAAGAAATTCGGTATGATCAGTTAGTTTACGAACGCGTTCAAACAAAGTGAAAGGAAAATATGCCATTTTGTACACAAAAATTAATAGAGAACACTTTGGTTCTTGACCAACGATAAACAAATAGAATTGATAAGTAACATAAAATATACTCTGAAATAAGTTAGTGCTATTATTAATTTTCTTATTATTGAAGCTACGATATGGACTAAATAAATAACACTTTGTTATATTTTAGCACTAGCAGAAATATCCGTCGTAGAAATAAAAAATTAAAATTAAAAAAGTAGCAAACCTATTTATTTTTCTTTAATATTAACAGCAAATTGTTATGCAAATTTAAATTTTTTTGTCATATTTCTTGGTTTCTTATAAAAATGCATGCTGAAATATCCAAATTCCGCACAACTTTATAATTGCCGAGGGATCAGTGGATTTTATATTTGCTACTGAATAAAACTTTATTTTTGTACCTACAATTATGAGTTTCCCATTTCCCATCACAAATTGTAGACACTTTGGAGTAAATATGCAATAGTATAGGCTTTTTAAAAATGATAAATTTTTATTCTATTTTTTGTTATATAAAAAAAAAATTGTTTTATGTTTTGTTTTGATGATTAATCTAATTTTATAACATAGGATTTTTTTTCAGAAACTTATCGATATCACCATCTTAATTTATATTTAAATTATATTAAGTTGGGCGAAAGAGTTAAGAATAATTCTCTAAAATATGAGCAAGACGGTAATATCGATAAGTTTTTGAAAAAAATTTCCTATGTTATAAAATTAGATTAATCATCAAAACAAAAAATAAAAGCAAAAAAAATTAATTTTTACAAATTGAGATTGGAAATGGGAAAATAACAGTGCAAAAATATAGCTTTATTCAGTAGCAGGTACAAAATCCACTGATCCCTCTGCAATTATAAAGTCAGGGTGTAAGGAATCTGGAGGGACATCGAAACATTACATGTTAAAATATTGTAATGTTAAATTGTCAATTTGCAAAGGTTAAATGTGAAATATCAAAATGTCATAAGGTTATTTTTCGTGAATTACTGATTATAAACGGTAACTGGTGGTAACTGAACCAATCCGTTTTCGCCATTGAGTGGTAACTGTTCAGTACATCATTGCTGACATTATTTCAGTATCACTAGTAAGTGATTTAGTTACATTGTTACAGAGCGGGGTAACTATTGCCGTCCTTATCGCACCTAATGATCACATGACTGTAAATACATCTGATATGAATTATAAAAATAGGAAATGAAAGTACATATACAGTATTCAGAAGTAAAATCGTTTCACGTCATCATTACTATGTGACGTCACATCCGTGCAATGTCGCCAGATTGTAATATTTCTCCCTATTTATTAAAGGTCAAACAATTAAATAATTACCAATTGACAGATAATTTCAGAATTTTTACATAAAATAATTCGAAGTGTCAAATTTAATACAATACCGCATAGTTTTCGTCATTGCTACCAATATTTAAATACCCGCGAGATTTAAAAACCAATGACATAATTTCATACCGGAAGTCTATTTGTGTTGATTTATCTGATTTTGTTTGATGACGACATTTATGACGTGCAATGGTTTTACTACTGAATAGACAATATGTTCATTTCTCCCATGAACAAGAACAAGTGGTATTAACTACCAACATTTTCGCGTTCTGCTGGTAACCGGTCACGTGATATGTAATCTATTATTACCACCGGTATTAATCAGTAACTCACGAAAAATTCCCTTATGTCTTCATTGAGCTGTTATGAATTTCTAATTTTTAGTATTATGGGGCATAGATCGTCTTTAGACTATTTATGGTACCACATAAACTAAGACATTCATAGCTGTAGAATAGAAGTGCACTCATTTTCCAAGTATTATAGGAACTGACTTGACAATTGAACGACACATGCAACCCAATAAACAAAGAAATTTTAGACCATCTATTTACGTATATTCAATTTAATGCAGCAATAGAAGCTATTGGCAAGAAGAAAAGACATAGAAAAAGAAAAGGACTAAAAATATGGACAGAAGAAATGGTCACAGCGGTAAAAGAGAAACAACACTCATATAATAATTTTTTGAATAATCGTACTCTAAATAATCATGATATCTACAAATAAAACTAGAAAGGCATGAATAGTGGAACCAATATATTAGTAACATCAAAATGACATTCATGGACGACAGACAATAGCCTACAAAATATTAAAATCTCTAAATAACCAAGAAAATGACCCATTCAAATAAACAGCATTGACGAAAAAAAATTGATAAACTAATACAAACTATGATATGACGAAAAAATAAAAGAAACACCACTATAAAAAGAGGTTTGGATGATAAAAATTTACAAGAACTGACAGAAGCTCTAATAAGTACTAAAAATAGAAAGCAACAAGAATAGATGGCATAAATGCGAAATTGTGGAAATATGGGGGATTAATGCTATACCTAAGACTGCTACATTTATTCAATAAATGTTGGAAAACCAGCAAAACCCGTGATGATTGGAAAAATGCATAAATTACATCCATGTTTAACAAAGGAGATAAAAATAACCCCAAAATTCCTGAGAAATCAGCTTGCTACACTCTGCCTATAAAATATATGCTAGAATATTAAATAATAGACTTAAAATTACAAAACAAGATCGAAGAAAAACAAATAGGTTTTAGAAACGGACGATCCACAACAGATGAAATATTTACGCAGTAACAGATTTTTTATCGTCATATTCGTGATCAACAACCTCAAAAACCCCTGAATAACTAAGTTTTTCTCGTTTCGGGCATGTTTTCACTCGATTTCTCGAAGAAGACCTGAAGATGACCTTTCCCCCTATATCAAACAGGTAACAATTTTTCTTTGGCACTCTTAGAATCGAATCCAATTTATTGCAGACCTATCCATCTTGCCAGGAAAAAATGCATTTTTTTCACTATATTTTTCTATTAGACAAAAATGAAAGAAAGTTATGTAAACGTTTCGGGAATTACAATTCCCATCTTCAGTACACTGGAAAGTGTTACAAATGTTTTTTGTTACAAGTAATTATTAAGAATTACATTAAACAAAGCAAGATGTTCGATAAAATATAAAGAAATTTTTTTTTAATTATACTATATTATCATAACATTTTTTATTATAAAAAAACATTAGACCCAACAGAAAGCGCTTTAAAATAATTAACATTGTGAAATGTGAAGTTCTTTAAGTTTAAAAAAAAATATGTTTAAAAAATTCCCACACAAGAATAATATGTTTTGTATGTGATTTTAGCTCTGATAACGGACAATTAGATCGTGTAGGGTTTTTTCCTGTGGGATTTTAAACCTCCATTTAAATATTTTAACTTCATTATATATAATATTTAACAAAACAACAGAACTTCCTAATGTCAAGTTTTTACGTTTTAGTGTGAGGAAAATTCTCGTTTAAACATTAAACACGAGACGAACAAATCAACACAAGTTCTGTCATTAATTTTCTAAAATTACCTAGATCTTCTACAATGATTGTAAAAATTTTGCGGATTGACAAAATAAAGCGGTAGTCCAGTCAATGAACGATTATGAATCGTTTGGAAGATGGTAGTTTTTTTCATCGGCAGTCTGTCGGGAGTAGTTATGAGATAAACATACTAGAAGTCCCGATGTTTACACCTTAGGCTAGGGCGGGGAAGGGGTGGAAAGGTCTAGTTTTTCGGTTTCACGCTTTTATTTCGTTAACAGTGGGTTGTACAAAAAAAATACTATTTGCAAAGCAAGTATATTAAATTTACAATGTTATTGCTTATATTCATTTTTTTTTTCTATTCTGTATAGTTTTTGAGAAATCTGCACACGAAAATCGTCAATCTAAACAAAAAAAAAACCAAAAACTGCTTATTTTTTGTCGACGTTTTGTTTCTAATTGTTTAATCCTTTGTTTTACAGTTAAACTCATAAGAATAAAAGTTATAGAGCATTAAATTACCTTTAAAATGATGTAACAGGGTTTACTAATTTGCTTCTATCTATGCCAGAGCTGTAGCAATTAAAAAAATATTTTGCTCGTTTCGGTCGTGAGGGGCCTGCATCTGGTTCGTGTTCTGCCTCCTGTTCTTCGTCCTGTTCTGGCTCCTCTTCCTTCTTAATATTAAGGTAGCAGCGTGTACAATAAAAATATCTTAGATTTTGTTAAGTGGCCTACATAAGGGCAGCACAGTGGGCCGAAAATGGACAAAATTCACGCTTCGACTGAGTTTTTGAGTAAAGGTCCGTATAGACATTGATTAGTATAGTGCGAGTGCGAGTAATTAGTTAAATGATTAGTGCAAACGATAGTAGAAAGTAGTATCCAATTTATTGTTAAGTAGTATACATCAAGTGGCTGTTAATTTTTATAGTAGATTCAAGGTGTAATGATGGGTGATCAGTTGCGCGTTGTCGTAACTGATTTAATGAAAGAAGTGCTTAATATTGTAATTATGGAAGTCGAGGACGAGATGTATTTGGAAAGCAAGAAGCCGCGGCGACTATAGGTGCGAAAATGGATAAATAGGAGGGAAGAAAGTGGCGGAAGTTATAAACTGTTATACAAATAATTAGTGAGTTTTTATTTATTTTTTTTAATTGCCTTGAAGATAGCCTAATTTTTTAGGCGGAAACGTTAGCAATAATAAAAATATATAAAATCAAGAATTTCCTGTGTACAAATTAAAATTATAAACTGTTAGCTGTTGAGGATCCTGTTCCTGGCAAGAAGTAGATTTTATACTTCTTATCTCAGCATATAACTCATTTCGTCCAAAATCCGGGATATTCATTGCTTGGCTGATTTTTAGAAACGCATCATTTCTTAAATTTCTGTTTTTATAAGAAGCTGATTTCACGTTATACCAACACGGATGTTTTAAATATTCTTCAACAAATTTTTAAGTTTCTTCCTCTATCCACTTTCCAATTTTCATTAATTGGCCCACAGATATTTTAAAATGAGCAACAATAGAAGAAATTTAGAAGAAAACGTGGCGTAAATGAAACGTTAAGGCAGTTAAAACAAAGAATGTGCACACGTGTATCGGACGAGAGGAAAGACGCATGTGGTCTGGATGGAGATAAACACGATGGCAAAGGGACGGTGGGAGTGATCATTTGCACTTGAGTCGCACTTTTACTTGCAAAATTCTACCAAACACTCTACTCCAAAAAATACTAAACACTTACACTAAACACCACCTGTCTACACAGGTTTGGCATTTGCCCTAAACACCTGCGCTAATCACTAATCAATGTGTATACTGGACTGAAATTTAAAAAAGAATATACATATAGTATAATTAAAGAGGAATTTAATTAACATTAAAACCAGTTCCGAATATGAGGCCATCTTTAAACCATTAAGTATAAAAGCAAACAACACCTGAGCAAATTTATATATATAGGTTAAATTATCGATATTATGCACTACATATTATTTCATATGTACAAGGATTATTAATATGTCTTACATAATAAAGGATGTGAAACTCACAGCATTGTACTAAGATTTGAATTTTATATGAAATATTTCGTATTTTGCAATAATATATTAAGCCAGTGTCGTGGCACAGAGCATAGCATAATTGTATTTTGCACATAGATTTCCAGGTTCGTTTCCCGGTCAGGAGCATTAGGAATTGAATAACTTTTAATTTCGAAGATACAACGCCATGTGGAATGGCCTTCAGTCGACATTTTCAATGCACGCTTACATCTTAATAAGAGGAGCAAACATTCAAAACGCGTTTTGTCCCAAAAAATGGATAATTCAGTAAAACACGCGGTGACATTTATCGAAACCTCTAGAATCAAACTGAACTCATACATTTGCTCAAAAAAAAAAATTACGAGCCGTATAAACAGGCTGTGAAAATAAACATTTTGTTCAAAACATGCTTTGTCTACTGTCTACTTTTGATCAAAGAGTGTTTTGTCCAACAGCCAACCAGAGAAAATAATGAAATTGCGTAAACCTGATTGGCCCACAGAAGTCACGTGACCATATTAACAAGTTTCAGCTTGCAACTAACAGTGTCTTTATAAAATTTTGTTAGCATTGTTGTTTTATGCTTAATTTGTTTAATATATGTGCAAATTAGTTTACTAACTCTGATTTTAAAACTATGGAAGATTTTAACATTGAAGAAGTTGATCGTAGGGTTCCAATTGGTGGGATTAACAGTGGCTCCAGGGAATGGAAAAAGACTCTTACAAAAGTTCGTGATGCCAAACTGAAGGGGTACTCTGCACCAGCTGGCTTAAACGTTTTCGTACCGTGTAAGCAATCAACTCGTAAATTTCCATGTACATAGGATCCAGAGATGCAAAAATGTTAAGCAATAAGCTTTATAGATACTAGAAAAATTGCATCAAGATGTATCCAACTTAATGCTACCTAGTAGTGTTAAGAGACGAAGACCTCGTAAACTTCCCACGGAAAAAATGTCCCCTGCTGATGGTCAACATGTATTTACAGTAACTTATTTTATACAATATATTTATTATATATAAAAAATTCCTGTATGCAAGACTTTTTTTATGACTGTGACAGAAATTGGTAGAACCAGATTATCTAATATTGCAAGAAAGGTAAATGAGAGCGAACCCCTAACTGAAAAGAGAGATATGGACCGGAAGAGCTTCAAAAGTCTAGATAAAAAGTACGAGCATTCATTTCAAATTAAAGGGAGTCGAAAGTCACTACAACAGAAACAAATCGATGAGGATTTATTTGAGTAGCCTGTGCAACATTTTCAAACTTCATCAGGCTCACGAATCGTCTTTAAGTTCTGAAGAAAGCTCTCTGAAAGTTCAATTTTCTATGTTTAGAACCGCATTTAATATAGGTTTTAAAACGCCAGCCTCTGATGTAGGTATGCAGTTTTTGTTCCCTTATTAAAGAAAAAATTAAAAGAGCTCCTGCTAACTCTTCTAAAAAACTAAACTTAATGGAAGGAAACACAGTTCATAAGAGAACAATGAAGGCTTTTTATGACGCGTTAAAAAAGAAAATGAAAATGAGATTTCCATATGTTTTGATCTGTAGCAGATACAGATGTTCCCAAGGACTTGTGTCCAAGAAGCGTTTTACTTGAGGCAAATAAATTTTTATGTATTTGCTGTTGTAGATTTGACATCCAAAAGCCCAGTGTTTTACACATGGACGGAAGTTCAATCTGGTAAGGGAAGCACAGGGTGTCATTAGCTTTGTTGGCCACTTTCGTGGCAAAACAACACTTCGCTTGTTTTGCGATGGTTGCGGAGCGCAAAATAAGAACATTATTGTCCTCCAAACATTGTTATATTTCATGCGCAATGCCGCCGATGTGTCATTAACAGAAATACAGTTGTATTTTCCAGTAAAGGGCACATCTTTTTGCCTGCAGACAGAGTGTTCGGAAGCGTCGAAAAGATTATTCGAAAGAATAAAACTCATTTCAAAAGAACAATATATTGACTTGTATAAACAAGTAGTGTAAATTAAACAGTTTGGAGAGATTTGGTACACTTTGGATACAAAAAAATTTATCAAAATACTTTAAGAACTTAGGGAGCATTAGCATAATGAAGAAAATATTGAGAAAAAGATGTAACTGTTGAAAAACAGTATGTTAAGAAATCTGGTATTGCTGCTACAAAAAGATCAAAAATTTGTGAAAGGATTTTAGCATTACGTTTTTGAAGAAGAAGTTCCAATATTCATCGCTTTTCAAGAAACGTGTTAGTTCTAATACTATTAAAAACATATAACAAAACAGATATCCATTACAGCATTTTATTAGGGAAGAAAAGAAAATGGATGTGAATAAACTACTCAATGTAATATTTGGTTGCGAGTGGAAATCTCTTTCTGGCGATCATTTCCATTTTTACAGAGACATAGTAAACAACTTACGGGTAGGATGTGACTTAAATACAGAAAATGATGATCATTAGCTTTGTGAATGCTTGGAAGAAGATGCGGCAATTAGAATTGAACTTTTTTCTAATATTGTATTGAACTTTTCTTTAATAAAACTATAAAATTTATTTTTACTTTTCATACTTTCATACTTAAACTTTTAATAAAAGATGCTTTTTGTGCAATAAAAAATACCTATGACAATGTTTTGTTCGATGTATGTAACCTTATTATCATGCAATATTTTTTCATTCAAATTGAGTTTTGTCCAATATTATTTTTTCAAAAAGTGTTTTGTCCCAACTGTTTTTTCAGAACATGTCATGTCCAATACTAAAGGTGAAATTTCACTGGTTTTATAAGGTTTTTTTAAGAACGGAATGGTTTTAAATTGCATCAAAATTATTTAAATAATATTAATAAAAAACAAATAACATATGTGTAATGCTGAAATTTATAAGTGAACACGTTTTTTGCGAATTGTCAAATTTAGCATCTATGTGATAAAACACGTTTTGAATGTTTGCTCCTCATATGTAAAATTGCTAATATCTCAATTAATTCAAAAGGTAAATGAACTAAACAGAAAGCATTATTCTCGAGATAAAATATACTTTCTATAAATGAAAAAAACTACAACACTATTCTTTACAAAACAATAGTTGATATCATCTTCAGCGAAGAAATTTTCCAAAATGACTGCCGATCTTCCCGTCATTCTATATAAACTGCATAGCAATTTGAACCTTGTTGAATGAAACTTTCAGACTATCTACGCGCAAATATCAGAAGCGACTATAATGCTTTCTATTCTGAATAGTGTTCGTAAACTTTTGAAATTTAAATACCTAATAATCTGAGAGTTTTATCAACATCAACAAATTTTTACTTCATAATATACTCAAATCTCGGGAATTTTATGTTTTGAACATTATGTTACTGAGGTGTTTGTTCACCATTTGCGTCCTGACTCTCTTGAACGCTGACTAAAATTTACCAAGACACGGCGATAAGTGCCAACAGTTATGGCTCAATTTCTCGTCGTATGTTCTGCTTAAGTTCGAAGATTGTGAAAGGTTGGTTTCGAAAGCCCTGACTCTTGAAATATCCCCATAAGAAGAAATTATAGGGAGCCAGGTCTTGACTTCTAGAGGGCCACTGAATGTGCCTTTTTCGTTTGATTAATTTTCCTGGGAAAAGCGCTTGAACAACGGAAAGCACAAGAGTCGATGTATGGCTGGTAGCTGAAATCAAGTCTGCTAGTTGTATACTGCAAATTCTTGAAGAGCAGAAACTAAAAAACCCTAATCATGTCGACATAACGCTGACAATTAACAGTTAATGCGATGCAAATATTGTGTAAATAAATTATTTCTGAATCTGTGGCGGGCAGCAGTCGCACAATTATTATTACAGTAATACTCTCGTACACAAAAAACACGCTGCTCTCGTGTGAAATGGTGCATGATAAATAAATTTCCTAGGTTCCTACTGCCAATTAAGACATTTTCCATCACTCTACCATAGCTATCTATGAGTTTTCAGCAAAAACAAAAGTTAAGAATATTCTGGACCACCTTGTATATCGGCCATGCATAAAGTTTAATAACGATTCGAGTGGATAAGGAGTGTAGTCTAATCACTGTGCAATTTTTAGGATCAAATTTTACACACGAGAATTTTATAGTTGATCTTTATGTATTTTGGTAAGCTGAAAGCGATTCTAGGTTTTAAAGTTGAATAAAATGACCACGTTGGGAGTTACCAGCCATTTTTATTTTAGAAAATGGCCATTTTTACCTTTTTTTTCAAGTTTTTTTTTTAATTAAAAAAAAAATGAACTCGAACCAAATAATATTTCACACGAAAGTTGTAGAGAAAGTTATTCTGCGTCTAATGAATTAGAAGATGATTTGTGGCTTGGAGCTTTGTGTATGGCCCATTTTGGTCGGATTTAAAAAATCTAGATTGATTCATCATTTCTCATGAAACTTTGGTTGGTCGGATTTGATGTTGTAGACCATGCGGTTCCCTACAATTTTGGTTCTATTCATTTTTTTTAAAGTTCTGCATAGTTTCACCGCTAGAGCATTCTGAAGCATTTTTCCTTTTCTACTTCTGTATCGTTATCTACAATACCAACGTATTGTCATTTTATATCATAATGAGCTAAGGATAGAAAAATGGAAACTTAGATAGCCACAACAGTTCTCTTTGATTTTATCCAAAGATTTTTTTAAAAGACCCAAAATTTACCCATGAAGGCTCAAAAGGTTTAAAATAATATACTCAGCTCCTATATAACCAAATTCAACGTGTTTGGGCTTTATTTAATGACTTAATTTAAAAAAAAATATTAACCTTCTTCGGTTTTAAAAAACTATCCACCGTTTGCTTACATATTTAATTTTAGTTTTTTTATCGAAATCAACGAATATCTCAACTGATTTTGTGACCAATGAGACATTTTACTTATTTAATTTATTTATATTCAAATAAACAACACTGATTTTTTTTTCTTCGCAAAGATATATAAATTATTCACACGTGTTTTTAATAATTATTTAATTTAATTCAATTAAAAAACTCCCCCAAAAGAAACATTTCTATTTTATCGTTAGTAATATATTTTTTGAACTCCGCTAGGTGAGCGTAAACCACCTGAAATAACTCAAAGAAATCTATAAAAAAATAATAACAATATTTCACAGATTTGTGTGAAGCTTTGGTAAGTGCAAATATTCCGTTGTCAAAGTTGGCAAACTCTCAGTTAAAATTATTTTTGAAAAACATACAAAACAATAAGATATTTATATGATTTTTATTTTATTCGATTCTTGAAGGTTCAGCCAATCTTTTCTTGTACAAAACATACGATACAAATAAGTTTGTAGTCCCCTGTGAATTTTTGAAAATTACAATGACAAAATGGCAAAAACTCATTTTTTTCAAACAGAATGTGCCAAATTATATCGGCAATCGAAGCAGCTTTAAATTTTAAGGGTAGATGTATTAACATGTTCTATACTTAACTTTTCAAGTTATCCATAATTTTTTATTGGTTATAAGGTGATTATGGTAGGCTAAGGTGGCTATAAAAACAAAATGCAGTGATTTTAAGTCTTTGCGCTACCTTATCAACTTCTTAAGAATGTTGTAGATGGCCATGAAACAAAGATATAAGTAATTGTTGAATTATAACTTTAATTATCTGTTCTTCAAATGAAATGCGCAACAAGTTCTTTCAACAATTTGTTGGAACCTGCCGCGTATACAAATAAATCAAAAGTTATTTCGTTGAAATAAAGCCATTGAGCCATTTCCACTAATAAAAATCACAATAAAAAATTTATTAATCATATACTGATAATTAAAGTAATAATTTAACGATTACTTATATCTTCGTTTCATGGCTATCTATAACATACTTAAGAAGTTGATAAGACAGCGCGAAGACTTAAAATCACTGTATCATTTATTTTCATAGCCACCTAAGCCTTTCCTAACCACCTTATAACCAATAAAGTAGACAAATTTAAAATTTTTCAGAAAAAAATATGAATAACTTGAAAAATACTAAAGTTAGGTATAGAGCATGTTAATACATCTACCCTTAAAATTTATAGCTGCTTCGATTGCCGATATAAAATTTATCATACATTCCATTTAAAAAAATGGCTTTTTGCCATTTTGTCATTATAATTTGCAAAAATTCACAGGGGACAACAAACTTATTTGTACCCTATGTTTTATAGAAGAAAAGATTGGCTGAACCTTCAAGAATCGAATAAAGCAAAAATCACAAAAATATTTTAAATAGTTTAGAGATATCAATTTTTAAATGAGCAATTAAAAACACATTTTTTTAAAGAAATAATTGAATATCTCAAAAATTATAAAAGTTAGATTATGACAATTATAGTGCATTGGACTCCGAATTTAACGTAGAACTCAGAAATGCAATTGTAGATGGTAGTTGCCATTTAAAGAAATGAACTTAACGTCGATTTCCGGTATTTCCGGAAGTGATACAGTTCTGAAAATATTTTACTTAAATCTCTCTTAATTGACCTTATATCTGTGATTTTTTTATAGTTTTTATCTCAAGTGGAAGTACGTACAAAATCTTTTAATGGTCACTTTAAAAAAACACCCTGCATAGGTTACTATGTTCAAGCACATATACATTAAAAATTTCAAAATCGTGGAACTGGATACTTTCATACCAAGAAAAAGTACAAATTTTTTTTTTTTTGCTGGTAACAAACACAGTTTTGCTTCAAATTTTATGTGGATATTCGTTTTAATGGTATTTAACTACAGAAAAATTTCCAACGCGATATGTACCCCGGGGTCCTAATTAATAGAAAATGGGAAAACATGCGCTCTTGTAAATTAGCCCCGGTCTGCCCTACCACAAGAAAGTACATTAAGGAAAAACTACATGCATAGTGTATATCACAAGACTAAAAAATAAACATTATAATTAATGCAGGAGATAATTTCATTTATTTTCAAGTAGATGAAACCACTGATGTTTGTGTTCGATATATCCCTCATTAAATACAATAACGTCATAACTCAGAAAAGCACAATTTCCGGTTTTTATACAGTTTGAATGTAATGTGTAATTTCCCGTTTTCGTGCATGTTCAGAATTGGATGTTCAGATTTAACGCTGTGAGACTTTTTTCTTTGGGATTTTTTTAAATCTAAGGTTTATGCCAAGAAGCCCTCAACCTCTCACGCCTTAAAAAAGCAAATTAAGCGCCGTGTCAACAAAATTCAACCACTTTTATGCAAAACGGTCATGCAAAATTTCAAGAAAGGAGTGCGTATGTGTCAGCTAAGCCGTGGAAGCTGTTTACCCGATATGCTATTCCATGGGTAACCCTATTATGAACCAATAAAAAATTTCAATTTTTAATTTAAAACCTCTGTGTTTTTTTCTGAAAATTATTTCTTTGGGATACCCTTTACACTCCAAGCATAACGAATTTTACGGATCACTTATGCCTTAGAAAACTCATGCGGGGCGCTCGTTTTCTAAACTTGCCCTAAAATTTTTTGTTATGCAATTTATTGTATAAAATACTATTTTAAATACGCAAATTATTTTTTATGTTTCAATTCGTAATGTTATTCAACATCATGTACTCGCATTTCCTTGATTATCTATGTTTCTTATCATTGCAGTAATATAACAATGTAGAAAGAAACAGTAACGACATTGTATATAATACCATTTATTGAATTATTAATAACATTGGTCATTATTCAATTAAATTTGTAATAAGACATGTATAATTTAATTGTAGTAAATACAATATCATTACTTGCATTCCAATAAGTTCAGAGCAAATATATTTCTTTCAATAAAAAATATTTAATCATACAAGGCTTTTGCAATAATAAAATATAATTTTAACAATCAAATTACAGATGTAGTGAAATTAGAATTCGCGACCTCTTGCTTTCGCGACGGGTACCACAGCCTAAAAACTGGAATTTATTTAATCTGTATTTTAATTGTAAAAATAGATTTTTATTTCAATCTCTACGATATCTATCCTGAAAATGATAATTGTATTCAAATTATTGTATGTAATAATTATTTTTGCAGTATCTAAATTTAAGATTTAATCAGACAGTCCGACTTCTTGGTTCAATTCTATTCTTATTAAAAATGACTTTGTATATTCCAATAGTTATTTATGTACCAGCACTGGCATTCAGTCAAGGTATTTTGTGATAATGAACATATATAATTTAATATTAAAATTTTCTATAGTTACAGGAATTAATCTTCATCTTATCACACCCATTGTATGCATTGTCTGCATTTTTTATACAACTTTGGTAAGTACAGATTTTAAAAAATAAATGTTTTCATGCAAATGTCGTGCGTAATGTATCTTAATAACAATATTATATTTTCTATATTATCATATTCGTAGAAAGTTAAAAAAAATATTTGATCCGGGGCAGGACTTGAACCAGTAACCTTCGGCTACGCTCTACTAACTGTGATATCTCAAAAATTTTCAAAGGGAGTAGATAAAGTCCCCAAAACACAATAAAAATTTCTGAAGTTTTCCCAATCATGTCAGTGTGTGTGTATGTGTGTTTGTATGTATATTGTGTGGATGTACACTATGTGTATGTGACCATTTTGTGAACGCTCTAGCGATCAAACAGCTGAGCCGGTCAAATTAAAATTTGGTGAGTATGTTACATACCATGAGACTTAGATCTGTATATACGAGTATTTTCAGCGAAATCGGAAATTAGAAAAGCCTGTTTTTTCTTGTGGACGCTCCAGAGGCTAAACAAAAACTCCAATCGAATTGAAATTTTTACCATAACTTTGAAACCACTGTGATGAACTGGATAGTTTTTAGTCCAGATCGCACTTGTGGTTCGAGCTCCTATAATTTCAATAATTTGCCAAAGAAATGTATGGGAAGTATAGTGGAGACCACTCCTGATTTTTTTGTAGTAGTTTTGGTTTTATTTCAATTTGAGGACAAAATTTTATCGTAATTATATAAGTAGATGATTCACACAGAGATAGTGCATTGAACAAAATAATAATAATAATAATAATAATATAAACCTAATTTATATGACGATAGTCTGTGTATGAAAAACGTTAGATCATATTGTTGAGTTTATTGGTACTCCCCTCGAGAGTATAAGGTTCGATCGAAATAATCATTTGGGTTATGGTTCAGGTTTTTCTTCGAGTGCCAACACATAGGTCTTTATTGGCATGCTAAATGTGGATCACTTTGTACTATTTCGTTCGCTAGCTTTTATAAAAGTTCCCGCTCCAGTTTTTACATCTTACATACAAAATCCACAAAAACATGTTGTTTTGGAATTTATACGACTTCTGCAATTCTAAAACAGCGGTATGAATCGTTTTCAACATCTACTGCACCATTAACTGCATTTTGTTTCTTTGCGGAGCATATCTAGCCCAAATCCCCTGCTTTTCTATTTCGAAGAAATTGTGTAAGGATCATTAAATTTTGAACTCCCTCCACTGTTATGAAAGTTTAGGACGAAGTAGTAGTACTAAAATGTGCATAATCGTTTTAGGTCCGTGTTGTTATGAAGATTGACTATACTAGATAGCATCAATTTATTCTTTATAATATTTATTCTAGTGACACTTGAGCTGTCGTGCTTTTATAAAAATATCAACTATTCGCGTATTCTGTCGTCATACTAAAGGTATCTTCGAACTAAAATATTGGGCTATGTAAGATAAGTTTGTACATCATACGTGGTTTTTCGAAGGATTTGACAGAAGGAAAACAAAAGTCGCGGTGTTTTAGAGTTTATTGAATTTGTGGAGAAGATAAACGGCTAGATATCTCATAATTAGATCCGAGAACTAATGACTTACTGCAAAGAACATTCTGTGTTAATCAGACTTTCCTGATTAAATAAGATAAAAAGAATGACAACGTTTAACAATTTATTTCAACTAAATCGGCTATTTACACGAAGAATATTAATTTTCAACTAAAAACTACCTAAAATTTACTATTTATATTAGGGTACAGAAAGAGGGGTGGTAGGTGGAAAGTATGTAAAAAAAATAAATAAAAGGTTGGATAGTCAAATTTTATGGCAGTGAAAAATGCAGATATTCAATGACGAGGTACTGGAAGGATGAATTGAAAAGATACAGGGTTTATGATAGGTTCGATAATTTCTGCACTAATGGTATGTTACGACAAACAGCATTGACCCGGCAATTATTAAATTATGTTTCGATATAATAATAAACTACTATATTACCAAAAAAAAAAAAATACAATAGTAAAAAATAACATAGAGGAAAGAAAATATATATAAACTCATTATGAAAGGATAAATATAACATATTTCCTTTTACAATTTACTTGTAACACGATGTTCAAAGACGGATAAAATGTTAAACGTAAAACTTCTCTATGTGATAACGATGGATCTTTATTATCAACTTTCAGAAAATACAAAACCTTGTACCTCGTGCAAATGAGAAATGGTATTAGAACAAAAAGAGACTCTTGAAGTGACCTTAAAGCCCAAGCAGTGGTATCATTTTGGACAATGAAAATTGATTTCTACCTAAATTGCACACCTTGTTCTTTTGTCTCATTCTCATTAAATTGCAAAAGTTAAAATTATAGTCTTTAAAACACAAAAATAACATCACAAAACTATCACTGAAAAACTTCTTTGCACTATTAATATTACTTACAACTTTCCTCACTTTAGATGTATAACATCATTATGAAATTTCATCCCGATCTATTCAAGTAAAATTCACCGGTTTTTAAAATAATAATAATATTTAAAATGGAACTGCGCATGTAAACATTTCATTTAAACTGTGACAGATGATTTCAAAATGTTCACTATTTTTTATCAATGCTGTCAATGTTTAAATACCACCGAGATTTAAATTCCAATATTATAATTTCGTACGGGAAGTTCATTTTGTGTTGGTCCGCCTGATTTTGTGTGATGAGGAAATTTATGACGTCTAACGGAAATAGTACTGAATATATGAGAATTCAAATGACGGATCATTATGTTGGTACCCCTAATACTTTTACTGCTAGCAACACTTTATTCGCGTGAGCTAACTAATATAATATATAATATAATATATAACATAATATATAATGTAATTTATAATATAATATAATTTATAATATAATATATAATATAAATATATAAACGCTGTGAGGGTTGCATCTATATAAATGGAATTTAACTGCGTGTTCATTAACAACTCAAGATACTCCGAACATTAATAAGCGGAAATTGTGTGAATTAGCTTGCCAAAATGGAACTGATAAGTGTAGAAGTACTAGTGAATTTGCACATTTAGTTGGATTACCTCCAGGTGGTATCAGTTTGCGGCCTGAATCACCCTGGGACAATTTTCAGGGATACTGTGATATGTTCCTAAAGTGCAGAGCTGTGGATGTTGATGGACCATTGGGTCGGTTAATGAATCTCTTATTAAATAAAGAAGCCCTATTAACAGTAGCCCAATGGATAACGGAATATTGGTGGGCTATAGTGTTAATGGGTGTCGGGTTCATAATATTTATGGGACTATTCATAAAGTGCTGTGCTGTACGTACACCTTCCTCAAACCCTAAGAAGCCTACAGCTAGAAGAATTAGTGAAACTCTAAGAAGACCTATGAATACATTAAGGTGAATGCGTCATCATCATGGAAATGTGCATAAAATTCCTAACAGTGGAGTCACGAGATCCTAAAATTATTAATTCTACTCCGAAAATGCGCAAATGTACAACTTGTCAACGATAAAGGTCCTCTAAAAGGGATTCAACGTCTACTTGTCATCTAAATTAGTTCGCTGGAAGGTCCTTCCACCGCCACAAATTCATTCAATTTATAATAAAAGCTTATGAGGGGGAAGGTTTGAGGATCCTTTAAAATGTTGGTATTAAAGGGTTTCAGGTATTACCTTAGGGCGTCATGAAAATGCGTACAAAATTCCTTACAATTAATGAAATGCATTCTAAATATTGAATCAAAACTCCAAATATTTAGAAGTGAACTATTTATATTAATAATAATAATAATAATAATAATAATAATAGAGGAGGTGCAGAAGACACTAGAAACGCTCAATTCGCAAATAAACCCAAATGAATATTTTTTATTAGAAAACAACTCTGATATCTGGTAATATTTCCAACAAAACTGAATTAAAAGTATTTGCGCGAAGCAGATGGGACTGTTGAATGAATTTGTAAAATTAGCTTCGCATTTTGATTGCCATAAGAATTAATAAAGGTAAATGTGTTCTTAAATAAAAATTTATTATTTATATTTAAAGTAAATTTATTTAAACCTTTTCTAATTTCTTATACCTGCCCTGCGTAGCTTCCTATACCTTTCCTGGGGCCAAGTTTTATGACCAGTCGCTTTTAATCTCTTTGCCTATTCAAGTAATGTTGTACATTAATATATGGTGTGTCATAAAAGTCTGGAAACGGTAGAATATCTAAAAAATAACGCATTTTAGAAAAAAATGTTTTAGACAAAAGTTGTATGGTTTCGAAAGTGCTATTAGACTGTGCCATTAGTTTGACCTTGAAATTCATTTGAAGGTCACGTGAAAATTAACCCATTTTTTAAATAGCACCATCTATTTTTTATTACATATTATTATAGCTGATCGCGAGAGCTTTCCAAAACACTATAACCAATATTTTTTCATTAGTTACTTTTCGAGTTATCAGGCTTCAAAAGTACAATACCCCCGGTATTATGAATGGAAGATGTACTAACTTCAGTTGCATGTACTACCTTCCATATCGAAGGATGAATGCAATCATTTGCAGAAAATTCTCATTCTTCGATAAGTAAGTTACCTTCAAATGACTCTTCAAGGTCAAAGCAATGGCACAGTCTAAGAGCCTTCTCGAAACCATACAACTTTTATCTGAAGCATATTTCCCTACAATGCTTTTTTTATAAATTCGACCGTAACTCGAAAAGTAATTAATGAAAAAACATTTATTTATAGTGGTTCAGAAAGTTCTCGAGATCAGCTACAAGAATATGCAATAAAAAATATAGGGTGCCATTAAAAAAAATTAACTAACTTTCACGTGACCTTCAAATGACATTTCAAGGTCAAACCAATGACACCATCTAATACTTTTTTGAAACCATACTACTTTTGTCTAAAACATTTTTTTACAAAATGCTTTATTTTTGAGATATTCGACTGTTTCCAGGCTTTTATGACATTCTGTATAATTATATTTCTTTATTATTAATTAAATAAAATTATAATTTGAGTATTGAACTTGGCATAAGAAATAGAGTTATGGTGAGAAGTATAACTACATCGTAGTTTCATTTATTATAAAGATTTACAAGGGTTATGACGTAACTATATAAAAATATATGTTTAACTTACTCATTAGTTTTTGTTTTTAGGGTGGTTTAAAAGCAGTTGTGTGGACTGATACAGTTCAAACAATAGTAATGGTTGGAGCAATTATTGTGGTAATTTTAATGGGAACATTTAGTATTGGAGGAATAGCAAAAGTTTTTGAAATAAATGCAAAAGGTGATCGATTAGAATTTTTTAAGTGAGTTGTTTTATTATTTTTATATTAATGCTAATTCGACATAATAACTCTTTTTCGTAAATTTTAAATTAACATGTTTACTATTTACTTCAACTTGGTCCATTTACTTACAAAATTGATAATAATAAAATAATTAGTTGGTGATTATTTTGTTTAGTTTTGATTTAGATCCAACAATACGACACACTTTCTGGTCAGTTTCCATTGGAAATTATTTTGGATGGTTAGCAAGTTGTTCTATCAATCAAGCGATGGTGCAAAGATGCTTAGCAATGCCGTCCTTAAAATACGCACGAATGTATGTACACAATTTAATAAACATATAAAATAAAATAATTAATTTGTTCTACTATTATATTTACACCTTTTTAAGAAAACTTCCAACAGACATGAACTTAACTAAGGAGTTCAATATGTGGGCGACTTTCCAGAAAATGCCAATATTCATGTCCAGATGCCTCCTAAATCACTATTCACTTTCAATACTATAAATGGTGTCAAAAACTCTTGTCAACTACTAACCAGCATCATTTTCGAAAAAAAAAAAATTTATATGCAAAAAGTAAGTACCACCACGCCTTGACTTTAGTAATTCGTGCCTGGAAATTTTTTGAGAGTATTTCGAGTCTGCCTCCGCACTTGCCTTATTTGCAAACATCAAAACGAGCAAAATTTTGCTATGTAGATCAAACTTGAATCGTGTTTGAGCTTCAGACAAAATTAAGAAAAAATTGACATTTTCAAGAGAATCGCCCATATTTTTTTTTTTTTGAAAATGATGCGATTGGACAATAAGCTGGTTAGTACTTGACAAGAAAATGGATTCAAAGTTTTTGACACCATTTTTTGGTACTAAAAGTGAAAATATTGATTTAGGAGACCTCTGGACACGAATATTGGCATTTTCACGAGAATCGCCCATGTTTATTGACTATTTCAAAATTAACACTTCATTAATCTAATATTAAAATTGTTTTATTTTTTCAGTACTGTGGGAATCTTATTAATAGGAATTGTCAGCCTAGTTTCAATGTGTTGTTATATGGGACTACTGATCTATGCTTCGTATTATAATTGTGATCCAGTGACAGCGGGTTCAATAGTGAAATCAGATCAATTGTTGCCATATTTTGTGATGAAAATAGCTACGGCGGTACCTGGGTTGCCCGGATTATTTGTTAGTGGAGTTTTTAGTGCAGCTCTCAGGTAAAAATTTATCTTTAAGTGCGCAATTTCAACCCTTTTCGCTTCTCAACAGCTCACATGTTCACAAACTAGAGATACACAGGGTATTTTATAAGTAATGACAAAGAATAAAAGGATTTGTGATAACGGAATTTTAAATATTTTTTATTTTTATATTAAAATCGTTAAAAAGACTCATTAATATGTATTATAATTAAAATAATATATCAATTTGCATAAAAATTATATTTGTTTGATGCGTCTCGTTTTTACAGCAGCTCCATTGGATAATATCAAATTTATTACTAGATTTTAACATGCAAACAAAGGTTTCTCCATGTGTAAAATGGTCTTACTTAGTCTTTTTTTACGTTTGTTGGGGTAAAAATTTTTTACACAGAAATTTTATGGTTTATCATTATGTATTTTCGTATGCTAAAAACAAATCTGTGGTTAAAAGTTGTCTAAAATTACCGCGTTGCAAGTTATCCGCAATTATTATGAAAAATGGCCATTTTTACACTTTTTTCATGTTTTTTGAAATAACAAAAAAATATGAAATACAAATGTTTCAAACAAATTGATAGCTAACCTGGAGACTTAAATAGGGCCTTTTCGGTCGTCATTTTGATTTGCCAATTTCTCATGAATCTTTGGTTGCTCTGTTATGTTATGTATTTTAAAAGATAGTGTTTTTGGTCTACTTTATTTTGGTTTTTAAATTTTCTTCGTAAATCATTTTTTCGCACCAAAATCCGCCATTTTCAAAAAATCTTGGAAACCTTCAAAAATCTAACAAAACGATGATGCAAACGAAGAAATTTCAAATTTACTATCATTCAATCATTCATCATAGATATCCCAAATGACTGATTGGATTTTTTTCATTTCTTTCTTGCCATTCCTAGATATATTTTTTAAGAAATCTCTAAAGTATCAAAAAATTAATACACCCATTTTTTAATAAAAATAAATTTGGTTGGAAAAATTATTATATGAAATTCCTACGGTATCTTTCTAGATAAAAAAAGATTTATTCTAATATTTAACAAAAATTGAAGAAATTTCGAATTTTCTTTATTCGACCTGTTTCAAACGCATACTATACCATCGTTACAACTCATTGTCTCCACTGTACTCATTGTCATCCGAAAATTGCAATTTCCCATCATTAAATCCCTTTCTAATAGATCCGATCACTATCAGTCCATTTCCCTCTCATTTATAATAACCAGAAGAAAAAATCAAGGTTTAAAATCGAATAAAACGACTACATTTAAAATTCTAATTTTCTATCATTCCATCTCTATCCATGTAATAGACCCCCATATCATTCTATCTTCCTTCCACTCATTATAAGCTAAAAATTGAACAAAAACAACTAGTTCCATATTTTACTTATTATACTA
>JAODAH020009778.1:0-16524 GCA_027574865.2 Coproporus ventriculus | reverse complement strand
TGGTAGGAAGCATTGTCGCAAACTACAATACTATTTGGTGGTAAATTTGGAATCAAATAATTTTCTAACCACTTTCCAAAATTTTTTGCATTAATTTCTGAATGGCAGTGTCCTGTTTTGGTCCCAGACTTAAAAATTAAGAGACAATTCTCAATAAAACCTACTTCACCGCCTGCATGAACAATAATTAAGCGTTGACCTTTAGAAATATTTGTTCTAAATCCAAAATTTTCTATTACATGACCAGCATGAATGTACGTTTCATGTAAATAGACAATATTTCTTTTTTCATTTCTGTAATTATGAATACTTCGCAGATATTTAATTCGTAATATACGAATATTATATTATTCAATAAAGAGGGAACTATTAAAAAGAGTTTTCCTCCAATCCAATTTTTTTACCATTCTGCTTAAACTGTTTATGCTACCAGTCCAACCAAAATAACGAAAAAGTTTATTCCTTAACAATTTAACGGTAACATTAGCTTTTTCCGTTAAATTATATTGGTTTAGCTCTAACGTTTTCTTTTTTTTTTCAGTAAACTGGGCATCGTTTTCCTTGCTGTCTTTAATAACTCTTTTAATTGCGCTAAGTCTTGTAGCTCTACATGTCTCCACCACTACAAATAAATTGGAGCTATCTGGAAAAACTTCTAATGAGTATAAATATACACTTCATTTTTGATTGCACAGTTAATTTTCTTCTGCTAATCAAGAAATAAAAACAATGCAACACAGTATTTGTTTAAAAAGTATTTTCATCATCGCCGCCACTGGCACACGTCACCACTTTGCTAATAGGCAACTTTTTGTTTAGTTATTTTCTAATGAATACATTATTTTTTTTTTATTTGAATAATATATTACTCAAAATATAAAGGACTTTAGAGGTTCTCCCTTCCTATTGTCTCAATATCAATCATGCCGATATTTTGAAAATTCTTTAATCCTGTTCTGAAAAAAATTATGCAAAAATAAAAAAATAAAGAACATGTATATTTTTATTAATCAGTCCATAAATTATAACATCATACTATTTATCCAAGTTTCATTGACTATGATTTTAACATACTGGTAAAAATTAGAAATTTGAATAAAAAGAAAAAAGACGATAAAATTAATGATAGTTTGTACCATAATATAATTGAACAATATTTATTTGAAATGATTTCTATCGCCTTGTTTCTTACAAGTAAGATTAAAAGTATTAGAAATTATAATAATATCTAGCTCCTTTTGAAAACTAAAACATTAAATTTAAATATATCACAAAAAATTCTAGTAGAGAAGAAAGAACTTAATACAAAAAAGTATTCACATGATATATTTAAAATGTAGATTGTGTTATTTAAATTCATTATATGTCTCTTGAACGCACACTCACAAAATAAAAATGTGTCTCTTTGATTTAGTATGGAATGATGTGATGTACCATTCAGGTCACCTACAAATAAAAAAGTATCAATTAATTTTTGGGTTAAAATATGAAAGCAAAAATAAATATGCAATATTTTATAATAAACATAATGCAGAATTTGTTTTGTTTTATTATATACATTGGTAGATCAATTTCAATTGAAAATTATAATTATTTAAATGTTTCATTCGTCCTTAATAATTTTGACTTGCTTTTGCACAAGTAAAGGGTAAAAGAATGAATCTTTCAATAGCATAATAAATTAGGAGAAAAGTTATGTTAGGGTTTATGTATTCAAGAATATTACAATTTACTTTCGTATTTTTTTATGTTTCTATATCTAGAACACTATTATTGTACAATTGTCCCAATATTCCAAAAATTCATGTTTTACATCTAAGACTTACAATAATGTTCTCGTAACCTTTAATTCAAATCTATTTCGCCTGACTTATTTAAAGCTTTTTGAGGATCGAAGTATACCCTTAATATACCCTTGCAGACGACTGTCATAAAATGGTTAAAAATTTGCTCCCCTCAACTATCCGCATTTAAATCTTTCTATGCAATTTTGAATGTTTTAAGTAGCGAAAAGTTGTAAACTATTATAAGGGACAATCAGCTTAAATTTTAATGAGTTCCGAATATCGAAACCCATCACTATATAGTTGTTACATTTTATTATCCAACTATCCTTTCCAAGTAGTATTCGATGCTTTCAATTAAATGCTAAACTTCATTTTTACTTTCGACTAAAAATTTTGTGTTTCACCGATGTTACGAGGCAACTTCGCCTCGGTGTCGTTCTTGGTTCTAGTTCTCGTTATAAACCGAGACTTTAATTAAAAATCAATGATATTTATTTTTTTATTCGTCTAGAATGGCCACGCTAATCATTATTAATGAGCATATCAAAGTATTTAATCCTGAAAATTTCTTTAAAAAAACCTGAGGTAGAGGTGAGGCGTGTCTAAAATTCTACCTGAAGCGAGGTGAGGTTGATGTCTGGTAAAACGAGATGAGACCGAGAGTTTTCAAAACTTTTTGTTACATTAAGGGTAGTTTATTTGAAACTAAATCGGATATTTCAAAAACCACTCCAAAAATTTTGATAAAATTTTCTATATAAACATGATTTTAATGGTAATATATAACGCACAAAGCAGATTAATGATTCATTGAACTAATTTTAAAATACATGGTTGAAATCTTTCAGACCAAAAAGTATAAAAATGTTACTACAAATAAAATAATATTAGGTCATACAGAAGTTATTTTTATTTATTTATTTTTGTTGCGTTTTAATTTAACGAAGCAATAAATTCAACATTAATTAGAAATCAGTGCCGGCTTCGTGGTGAAACGCTTTTTGCTTTTCATGCAAATAGTCCTGGTTCAATCCCCGGATAGGACTATAAAGGAATCGAGCTATTAATTTCGATAATTTAAACGACAACCAATTGTAATTAAAAAAATCAAAATAATAGTTATTTATATACTAAGGGAGAAAAATTACATTTTAATAATGTTAAAAAATGGAATACTAAATGAAATGAATAAGAAATGGTATAATAAACTAAGAAGTAACAAAGAAATCTAGAAGAAGACTCAGGGAAACATTGAGAACTATGAGAGTAAAATTCCATAGTTATCTAAATAGAATGGAGGAAAAAAGAATGACAAAACAACTATTTAATTACTTTGACAAAAACCCGAAGACAAAGATAACCTGCTTCACAGACGTCAAGGCTGACACGGAGAAAATGAAAATTAACATAGAAGATAGAAGAAAATTCATATCAAATATTAAGAAATTTATGGGTTCTCAAGAGAGGTTGACAAAGAAAATTATCTGTGCGGCTAACTAAGATGAGATACCAATACATTGGAAGTTGATCATGTCTTGCAATCATTCGTCGTATGTGTGAGAGTGGCATAAGAATGAAAGATTTATTTATGAAAAATTCTGTCAGTCAAATAACTGCTCTCCTGACGAATACACTCTTCCAAACAGTGGATGATATTTCCTTGAAGAGTAATGTGTTTGCAACAAAGCCAAGAAGTTTAAAGGTACTAAAAGGATTTATTCAAGAAGAAATTGATATCGACGTATTGAACTTTAATATCGTCTGCGATTTATTCAATTAAAAACAATTATGTGCACTATAAATAGTTATTTGTATACCCAGGTGCTTAATACATATAATCTATATATCGTATCCATAAAGAATGAGATAAAAGGTTTCATCATATACTTGATGAAGATAATGTTTTTGGCGAAATATATGTTGTACTGTGCATAATAAATTAGTGGAAACACATAACTAATAGTTTTATTTTTAATAAAGTACTATGGGCGGTTTCCATCAAATAACAGCCGAAAACAAAGAAATATATATAAAACAATGAAGATTTAATTTACTTATTCTATGAGTGTGCATGTAGTTGCACTAAATACTTTGTTGGTTATTTGATAATCTAGTGGTACGGAAAAATTTTGCTGCAAATGATACTAGAGACCTCAATTTATAAGAACATTTGTTATCATAATACCCGTTCTTCTGAATTTTTAAAATAGTGGGGACAAAAGGTGCAAGCAAGAAGCATTGTGTTTCAAATCGGCAGATTCTAGATTATCAGTAAGAGAAGGGTAACCGGCTTCGTGGCGCAGGGTATAGCGTCCTTACTTTTTGCAAACGGGGTCCCGGGTTCGATCGTCGGATAGAAGTATAAGTATATTAAATTTTAAAAAGATTCAAATGTTAAAACCGGTGTGAGCAATGCCAGTGAAATAAAAATGTTTGGTTTACTGTTAGGCTGGTAGTTTCCCCAACTACTTTTTCATAGGCAACTCTGCGGGCACGTTTATTGCCAATGTGTAAACGATACAGCATGCTGCCAATACATTGCTGCCATTGGCATTTGTTGGAAAATACATGATTTAAAAAATAAAGTACATAAGTAATAAATACTTTAAGGTTTAAATTTACTTTATTTTAGTAAGAAATTCTTTTAAATCGCCTTTATTAAAAAAAAAAACGATCTAAAAATGAACTTTTTATATGTACTTAATAAACCGTTGTTAAAATGAGGCCTAATTAATCCACGTGGTACAAATCGAACTATCTTCGTCTGTCAGCAAGTCTTTTACAATAAGGCACATACACACAATATACTTCAACGCTTCATTTATATTATTAGATCATTGCGCAAAACAACCTCAACTTGCATGCCAGTTATTGCCAACGTGAAAACAGTTGCTAGCCCATCCCTCCCAACGTCAGTGTTGCAATGCTAGTAGTATCTTAATTATGGGAACCTACTTGTAACACGCCATGCCACGCTATGTGACGAAAGTGTAGCAATGATTTTCATATGTAACTGTGCACACTTATAACACGCCACGTCATGCCATGTCACGCCACGCGATGCGACGTATGTAATGTCTGGCTTCCCAGAGTTGAGCGACGCGTGATATGTTGTGTTACTCCCCCTCTCTTCCTATCGTTCCTGCAACGTCTATCAATTTTCAGTTTGCAGTTTACTATTACAATGGGGAGTAAAATTAGTGAAATGGAAGACGTTTTAATTGAAAAAGTGCGACAATACGAATTTTTATATAATCATCATTTGCCAGCTTATAGGGATAGCAACATGCTCCAAGAAGCCTGGGAAGAAATAGGAAGAGAATTAAAAATTACAGGTTATCATAAATTATTTTATTGATTATATCCCTCATACATTTTAAACCAATCTTATTTAAGAATTTTGGAGAAAAAAAAACCAATCAAGGCAGTATATCATGAATATACATTCACCTTCCTTCCAAATCGACCAATAACGTGCTACATGGGCTGTATATTCAATTTGGTGTTTCACGTGCTTATTGGTTTAAATAGACATGTATCACAGCAATAATACAATATACAAAAGTACTCTTGTGATATTATTACTGAAAATATATTATTATTTTTTTAAATGTATTTATTGTAAAAATGTTCAACATGGCGTAGCGTGGTGTGTTTCATATGTGCACACTGATATAACACGTGGAACGACGTCATATAGCGTGGCATGGCGTGGTGTGGCATGGCGTGTTAAATGGCGTGCCAATAAAAGCAAAATGTAAAGGCCGTGTTACGGGCACGCTAGCGTGTATGCTATTTTATAATTTAGGTGCACAGGAATACGTCAGTGTTGATTATGACATAGGCATATCGTGGGAACCAACAGCGCAGAGACATCAAACTGTAGAAATTTGTGCGTTGTGTATGGAATTGAATTTCCAAGCGGTGGCCTTGGAAGAGTTGTCGAAACGTTTAACCAGTTATTCGCTTATAACTTGGAAAATAATTAGAATTTTAAAATAGAATATAAAGGTTTAAAGTTATCAAACTTTCCAACAATTCTTCCTCGTTTGAAGCATTTAAAGGTTCTCACTTAAAATCTGTTGCAAAAAATAAATAAAACAAAGTGCAGACAAAAGCTGTATATGAGGATCTTTTTATTCTATTTTAAAATTTCAATTATTTTTCAGAGTATAAACGAAAAACTGATTAAACTTTGAAAGAATTATTCTGCGATCGACACGTTTCAAGGTTACCCACTACCGATTTAGATATAAATTTAGGGGATGGTATGGCTCAAAATTGCAGTTCAAAATGATATTTTCGTATGGAAAACTTCATTCTAACCACTTTTCGTCTCTTACCCCAAATCACATAATCAGACATTTTAATGCATTTTCAAGGCATAAGATCGGCCATATTTAATCCACCATTTTGACTTTCAAAATTTCAACATCGCATTCATAATCAGTGACTCAGAAAACCCCTAACTCCAGAATTCAAAGAAATTTCATTGGGTTTTAACGGAGTGCATAGAAAACTCCACCAAAATGCAAATAATATGTTTACACGCATCTGAGACATCTCCACCAGGTCTTTTGTTTTTAAATCTTCTTAAGTTTTACGAAGGGAATGCACCATTCCTGAAGTGCAGTGATAAAAAATATGGAATATACCTACTCATGCTTTACATTGATAAAAAAAATTGTTTACGTACACACTATTGATTTTAAACAACTTTTAAAGGTACATGTTAAATGGCTATGTCATAAGCATTAGCGGCATATTCCTGTGCACGATAAACGCCTATGTCATATACAGTAATCACGTATTCCCGTGCACCTAATTTAAATTGCGTGCACGTTAGCGTGTACCGAGACAGTGCCAAATGTAAACCAGTCTTTATTTTGACTTGGATCCGCAACTTCCGACAGCTTATGTTGCTTGAGTTGCAAAAAAATAAATATAAAGACAAAAAAGTATATTGAAATTTGATGCATTTTTTAGTATGTAAAATTTAAGTACAGACCTAAGACTTTTTCTAGTATCTTGAGGATTTTTCACAAAAAACAAAAATGTATATTAAAATTATTTACAATCCTATTAGGATAACGATAGTCTTTTTTTAATTCAATTCATCTCGTTTGAATATGAGTATATTCAATCTACAATTTTTTAATAATCTTTTTACTCATGAATTTTATGATATTTACATTTTTATAGATATTACGACATTTTCCATTCTCTATGATATTTGTTATTTTTGGAAGTTACTAATATAAGTTACAAACCATTATAATTGGATTACTAAATTTCTCCTAACAATCTAATTTTCTTATTCAATTATAATTTAATACCCACCTAGACACTCGATCCAGTTCCTGAAGAGCTATTACTGGGCCTTCTATGAGGTGGGGGTGGAGGTGCAGGGCGAAATCTCATTGGGGACGGTGCGTAAAATTCATCTCCATCTGCATCTTCACCAGAAGATGGTGGGGGTGAAGGGGAGGGTGGCGACAGGACACTTCGTTCGTCCTGTTCTTGTAAAATATGTCGAAAATCTTGGATGGATTCATTTAAAGACCACAGTTGCGATAACAGCGATAGATCCAATTGTCTTAAACTGTACTGTAAAAACAAAAGGAAAACAATAAATTAGAAAGTGATAAAATAAGTACTGCTATCTACATTGAACTGAGATACATTAATTTTAAATCTTTACATTTAAACAGAAATGCCATTCACTTTTACTGTCTTCAGATGGATTTAGAATTTTAGTGTCGCGTAACATCCAAACGTTTAGAAAATGGATATTGTGTGTTTGGGTATTCGAAATTTATTATCGTATGGGAAAAGAAACCATGTCGTTCGATTAGAGAAAACGGGAAATGATGAGAATACGGCCGTTTAAAGCGGATTAGTTCGACGATTTTGCATTTCCGTGTCCTGTAAATTAACTTAAACTCTACTTGATTTATTTATAATAGCATTGTTGTTGAGTATCACGTATTGAAATTATTGGAATCATGTTTCTAATAAAAGATTTATAAATTTATAAAAATTGTTATAAGAAAAATGAAAATTTTATCTCCCATGAATTGTTTTACCTGCGAATAATAATTTAAATAAAATAATCTTAATATATCAACCCAGTAATTAGAATCGTGTTGTCATTGTGTGGTAGTTAGAAAGGTTCTGAGGTGTTTTTAAGTAATAAAGAAGTCATGAATTTTTGTTATAATGGAGTCGAGTTTGTGCACTTTTTTATTCCAACGGAAATATGGCTAGAAATTATATTAAGTGGAAAAGTATCATAGTCGGTACTATTTATACATTCTCCTGCATACATTATGATTGTTCGGTTGATTTTATCTCGTATAATTTGCTCGGTCACAGCTTGGGAAGTAACAGATTAATTATAACATTGATGCGGATATTTTTATCAATTCACGTTTCTCTAGTTATAAGAAAATACTTATACTTCATGAGAAGTTAATTGATTTTAAGCACCAAAGACAAGCCATTCAAACGGCAAAAGAAAACCAAGAATTTGCAAGTAATATTTAATTAAATACGATACCTTCAATATTAAAAAAAGAAAAACGAAGATTAAATGGATATTTCATTGAGAATTGGATGTTCTTTTTAATAATCCAAACAAATATCATCCGGTGAAAATATAATTTCTAACTTAAATATACGCGAAAGTGTGTATGTATTTTGGTATGATAAAAACGAATATGTGGTTAAAAGTTATCTAAAATTACAAATTATCCGCCATTTTTATTAAAAGAATGGCCAGGTTTACCCCTTTTTCATGTTTTTTTTGAAATAACAAAAAAATATGAACTACAGTCAAAAAAATGTTTTACACAAAAGTTGTACAGAAAGTTATTCTGCGTCAAATGACACTAATTACAAGTTGATTGGTAGCCTGGGGCCTTGCATAGGGCCCTTTTGGTCGTATTTTTGATTGGCCAATTTCTCAAGAATATTTAGTTGCTCTGTTATGTTATGTATGTTAAAACATAGTGTTTTGGACTACTTTATTTTGGTTTTAACTTTTCTTCGTAACCCAATTTTTCGCGCCAAAATCCGCTATTTTGAAAAAAATCGTATTTTCGCGATTGTGACGCGAAAAATGAGTCCTTTCACTTCTCATCGGGCTCAAACTAAAGATTTTGACTGTGTCTATCTTAGTATTGAAAGACCAAGCATTTTGGTTCAGAAAAAAAAATCGGAGGCACTTTGAAAATTTTCGACTTCAGAAAAACTAAAAAATTTTGAGGTTAGAAAATTGAAATTAAATTTTAAACTCCTCCTGACATTCTTACGAACATTTTGAGCCTAAAAACGTTGAATTTGGTTATATAGGGGTCGAGATATATTACTTTAAACCTTTTGGGCCCTCAAGGGCCCAATTTTGGATCTTTTGGAAAAATTTTTAGATCAAATAAAAAAATATATATATAGTTGTGGCTATCTAACTTTCCAATTTCCCATCGTTAGCTCATTTCTATGATATATAAAATGACAAACTCGCTCTCTCGAAATTGCGCGTCGGTATTGTAAATAATGATATAAAAGTAGAAATAAAAAATGTTTCAGGACGCTCTAGCGGTGAAACTACTCAGAATTTTGAAAAAACCAATAGAACCAAATTGCCGGGAATCGCACGGTCGACAAAATCAAATCATGTCATATTTTCGAAAAAATGCATACTTTTCCATCAAAACACAAAAAACCGCAACAAAGGGTAAAAAATCAGAGATTTCTTGTCTAATTTGAAGGGACTGATAATTATAATGATAATATTAGCAGCAACGACAACAATAACAAAAACAAAATTAATATAATATGAAAGATTTGAGATTAGCCCTTTCTGTTCAATTTTTAACTTGTAATGAGTGGAAGAAAGATGGAATGATTGGTAGTTTCATTAGATGGAAAGAGATGGAACGTTAGAAAATTAAAAATTTTAATTTGATCGTTATATTCGATTTTAAACCTTGTTTTTTTTAAGTTATTATAAATAAGAGAGAGAGATGGACTGATAGTGGATCGGATTTAAATATATCCTTAGCCTTCATAGATAAAACACTCAAAAAGAACGAGTGGATGGGAAATGAAATATTAAAGTTAATAAGGTAAAGATTTAAATTTAAAAAGTCTATATAATGAAAAGGGAAGAAAATGATATTTGCGTAACAAGAGAGGAAAACAGCAAATATAAAGCGAGTGCCAATTAGATTCACGGGGGCGGAGCATTTTTCCTCGAGTTACGAACACTATTTTTTAGGCGACCTAAATTAAATTATTTTGACGTTTCCAAATTGTTATTTTTTTGAAGTACCAAATGTCACGTTAAAAGGAAGGTTTGTTGGTTGCTAAGAACAACGCTACGATATGAATGTCAACTATTAAGATAAATTCATATCGTAATTGCTTTGATAATTCAAACTTTCACTGTAGGTGGTAGTTATGATATGCGTCGTTTTCGAGAAAGGTCGCCTAAAAAGAAATATAAACATCTATTAAGCATAATTAAAAGTAAATGTAAGTCAACAAAAACTATACGAGTCAGAAATAAATGAGAATGTATGTAAATAAATATAAAGAAAATGAAAATTGAAACAAGTTTGTATATGTAGGTTCCGTTTAAATTAATTGCGTAATTGAACAAAATATGTTTTACAAAATTGTTAATGACAGAAATATTTTAAGTAGAAAAAATACCTATATCTCAAAATAGAAAATAATTAATAACATTCATAATTTTGTACAAATTTTGTCACACAGGTGACCATACAAGTTTGTACATGATTTTCCTGAAAATATCAACATAAATATAAAAAATCACTAGAGGTTTCAATAATTGTTTTGAGCCATACCTTAAGTATGTACATTAAAAATTGCAAGTTTGATCGAATTTTGAACTGGATGGCTCACTGTGCGGCGACTCAACATGCCAGTCTTATTGCTATTTCGGATAGATTTTAGAGCTTACACCACGGACAATGTTAAACTTGTAATTGACGGATGGTTAATAATTGAGATCTGCAAATATTGATACTTTCTTTCGCAATAGAAAAATAGAAATTATTTGTGTCCTCGATATTTTTTTAAGTCGACGACCTTTCACCTTACTCTTAGGTAACAGGTCCGAATTGAATAACGCACATTCGTTCGCAATAGGAAAACCAAACAATTTTTGTGGAGGTGTCGCGGTTTTCGCTTTCTCGTTGTCATTGCATTTGTGAACGGAAAGTCTTTTTGCGGGTGAAACCGTGGATGATAAAATTTATGAACAAAATGAATCTACAATCGATTTGCCTCAGTTCAAGGAAAAATATAACCGATGCACTTTCTATTCTTAACGTGCATGCAATTGTTCTAGAAGATGATTAATATTTACAGAGCAAACATTGCTATAAAATTATATCTTCGATCTTAGAGCAATAGAATTTTCTCTGAATTCAGTGATCTTTGTACCCAAGGCGTTATATGCAAATAGATTAATAATATCCATCTAATTTATGTTATATAATTTTACTGTTTATTATTGATCATCAGTTGAATATTGAATTGTATAATTATTTATTTTCGATGGATTACTTAAATTATCTTGATTTTGTTTATTATTATAATATTTTTTTATCGAAATGACACGTGGAATGTATAGTATAAGTTTGCCGGTCGATTCGTGGAATACCCTGTATGACTTGGATGGTGGCTATTAAGGACAATAAAAATTTTATATGTTGTTATATTATGTTTTATCAGGGTAGACGTTTCGAAACCGGAGATTGCTCCCTTCGTCAGTGCTATATTTATGGTAATTAATTCAATTCATTAATCTAGTACTAGAGAAGGAGTCCCCGTTTCCGAAACGTCTGCCCTAATAAAAAATAATATAACAACATAAAAAGGATTTATTATCTTTAATGGCCGTCAACCCAGTTATATATTAATATAATAATAATAATAATAATAAAAGGATGCATAAGAATAATTGGCTTCATGAAATTGCGGCAGAAAACGATACCAGCGTTCGATCCAAATTCTATAATCCTACTTGGAAACTGGGTTTAAGGGGTTAAATAAATGTACTCCCACCAGCAGTCGATACTTAAAAATGATTCGAAATTCTGTCCTGATCCTACTAAAAATAACTTATAATTTAATAAAAAGTTCACATTATTATAGTCACAATATTTGATAATGTAAATGTGTAACTTTTTACGATCGACTCAAATTCGTACAACTTTTCTGGAATAACATTTTATGATTGCCGCAGAATCCTGCACCCTTAATCCCATTACCTGAATTTAGATGCAGTTTCGATCCACTCAAATAACACCAAGAAATTACCTTGAATTTTTACAATGCGGTAAAATTATTCACTCCGTGTTTTTAACTGGAATAATAACAATTTGACCTTGAACAAAATGTTGCATAGTCAAAAATCATGCCAAATAATTGTTTGGATGACCAAGACTAATGACATGCATTTTGATTTATGATTAGTGCGAGTAATAAGAGCAAAGATTTTGCGGTTAATATTAAACTCATTTGGACAGATAAATTATTAGTAAGTATGGGGCTTAGATGCAATGCTAATTTTTGTTTGAGTTCCCACCTCCACTGTCACCCATTATCTCTCTATTAAACATTGCTGGGCTCTACTTGCACTAATTTATAATTTTTTCAAACATTTTCTGATTTTCTTTTACGGCGGAAATCATAAAGTTGCAATCTATAGGAAATTTAACATTGATTATTGTAGTTGCACTATAGATTTTTTCAATTTTTATTGATAAAAAATTCTGAAAAAATTCATATAATACTTTTTAGTATCGACGAATCGAATTAGCAACAAAAATTTTATATATTTAAACCGGACTAAATAACGGACACACTATTATACAGCGAGGCCTAAGGAGTATCAAGAAGAAACTACCAACTTCAAAATATCAAATGGAAGGGAGGGGGGGGGTGGCGGCTTCAGATACTTTATTTTAAAGGTGTTTCGATTCTCTATTTAATGCTTTTTAAATTTTTAAAATCCGTTAAATTGTTGCTAGGTAATTGATCATTTGATTTTTTCAAATTATCTACCTAAATTGTTTGATTTTTTAATTAATTAACATAACAGTCTCCTCCACCAATCTGTTATCTTCTTAACGAAAAAAAGGTATTATAATTGTAATTATTTTATTTGTTTCGAGTTTGAGGTGTTTTTGATTGAAAATTTATTGTACTTAATAAATAAAAACCGGAATTAGATATGTTAATTAATTTAAAAAACAAAAATTTACGTAAATAGCTGCCTAGCGAGGCAAGAAAATTTATTAGTTTGAAAAATTCAAATGCTCAATTATTTAGCAACTGTTCAACGGAATTTAAAAATTTAAAAAGCATTGAATAGAGAATCGAAATACCTTTCAAATGAGGTATCACAAGCCCACCTTTCAATTTGATATTTTGAAGTTGGTAGCTCCCTCTTGGTACTGTTTAAGTAGGCACCTTTCAATTTGACGTCAAAAAGTGGTATACTTGATATCTTCTACAATGTTTTTATCCGATGTCGATATCTTTTTTCGTTCAAAAGATAACAGGGGGCAGGGGGGAGTTAAAAAACCTCACTGTATATTATTATACTAATTACTCACTTGTCACTATGCAAAATATAATTTTGCTTTTTCTGAGTAAAACTGCATTCTAAATTAATATATTTGTGGTTCAAAATTATAGCCATAATCTATGTTATCACTTAATTTAATTTTATATTTTAATGCTATATTTATACCATAACTAATGATAAAAATAAAAGAACATTAAATTTGGTAGATGAAAGATTAAATTTACATTTTGTGGTCAGTTACACCTAAGTTCATTCAACTGTTAATGTAATAATTAGAAGCTTTAGGGAAACTAAATCACACTATGAAAGATATAGATCCGGTTGTTGAAAAAATATATCGAACATCAAAAATAATTGTTGCTAAGGTTTTATCAATCGAATTTAAGCAATTTTTTATTGCTTAAAATAAATTAGCAGCCTGGTAATCAGGTTATGTATAGGTAGGCCGAAAGAAAGTTACAATGCAAAGATTAATAATGAACAAGAGTATCATGAAAATGTGGAAAAAATCCATATCAACTAGGTGCCCTGTACCGAAATCCATTAGTCATACCCGCAATTGCAGCAATTTGAAATATAGTTAAAATTATTTTAACACGGAATTGAGTGATTAAACAATTGTACTTTAAGAAGAAAACCTGGTTTTGAAATAAACGTATGAAAACTACGAACCAGTAGAAGTAATAACAGTTAGTATTTCTGTTAAAGTATAAGAAACATGACTGGTTTGAAAGATGTGTGCAAAAGCAACATTCCCCATCGCAGCAAAAAGAATGAAGGGATAAAAATTTATACAAAAATCGAGCGACTAATAATTGAAAGAAAATTTAAGTTTAGTTATTAAGATGTTCCTATTATTTTAAAATCAAAGGAATATTGTTTATTTATAATTACATACCACCAAAATGTAATAATGCAATTAACTAATTTTATATTTTACTAAACAATGAACTTTCCTTGATTCAGATGTTATTCAAACTACTTTGTGTTATTGCATAATGTTCATTATTGACCGTTACAGGTTTCAGTTAATTTTGGACTTCCTCAAATGGATCAATTGTATAGTTTTAGAAATTGTATTAATTCTAACATAAAACTTGTATACAATTTTAAAACGACCCACCCAATTCTCACCTTTCACAGCATTTAATAATTGAGCAGAAACCGGTAACAATTAACAATAAAGATTATACGATAGAAAATATTTATTTAAATAAAATTTTGATTAAATTCAACACAAAGTAGACGCGTCCCAAATAAATCAATTAATACATTTTTCTTCAGTTTTTCAAATTTAAAATGTCCATTAAACTACTCTTAAAATAGAAGTAGGTAATTGAAATATTTCTAATATTTTCAATTTTTTATATATTTTTAAATACTGCTATTGAACATGCATACCAGTTAATACATGCTAATTATTTTATAATAAACAACCATTTAAGATTTTTCTTTTTTTTTTATTAGAAAATAATGAGTTCACTAGCAAGGAAAATGTTCTTATCGCATCAAATCACATATGAACAAAAGGAAAATTATGCAAAAATAGAGAAAATATCACAAGAAAATCTAAACCATTGTTCCTCGATTTTGTTGGTTTCTATTTCCAATTTAACCCAGAAATATTTCCACTAATTGCGAATGCAAGTTTCAATACTGCTTACTCAATTATTTGTTTAATTATCGTTTGTGTGCGAGGTATATTTAATGACGTAAACCTTTTTTGAAGATTTCACTTTAATGGATTCAAAATTAGTTTGTGACAAGCCATCAAACACAGTAGTAAAATGAGCAAGAAGAGTAGTAATATTTATAAATGGGATATTGTGTGGACAAATGCCATCCTTTTGGGGATATTTCACATTGTGACAATCTACGGTTTTATGATGAGATATAGAGCGAAAATACAAACAATTATTTTTGGTACGTAAACATTTTAAACATAACACAAATTATCCAATTAGATAATTATTCTTTTAATACCTAGAAAACGTGATTTTTTTTGTAAAAGTATTTTATTTCTCTAATATTCTTAAAGCTAAATAATAAAAAAAACCACACCGGTTAAATGTTATTAAGTTAGTATAAAATAACCTTCCCTTTCTTTCTAATTCTACAATTTTTCATGCAAGGATTTTTTAGATTTTCATTTCGTATGTAACCGAAACTTTTATACCTCTGAAGGTACTGTCATATTCTTCTTTTACAATTGTGATTCCTTTTCTCTTTCATTTATTTTGCAATGTTCTTCTTTATATTTTTTTTACATTCTTCTAATTTATTATTTTTATCAGTAAGTTTTTACCTTGTCTGTTTTTGAGAACGTTAAATTCAAATGTGTGCGTTTGTTTCAAACCAACTTTAGTGACTTTTTTTAAATTAAGAATTTTCTTCATTAAAGGATCCCGCAGAATCCTTATGGAAATTGGCTTTCGGTCAAATTGGCTGAAATTGAGATATGTTGTAGTACATGTCATACTGAACAGAAGTTCTCATGGGCACAAGTCCCAAAGATCCCATGGTTTCGAGATATAAGCTCTTAAAAGTAACAAATATGGCAAAAACGTGATTTTTATTTTAGCCGACAAATAAATATGCATATTTATGTATGCTGCGCGTTTTCCTCAGAAACTACGCAATATTTGCATAAAAATGCGTAGTTTCTGAGGAAAATGCGCAAGAGTCGCGATTAATAGGCATATGTATGCATTTTCCAGTGCACGCGCTCTAGCGGCGAAACGATACACCATGGAAAAAGTCATTGGACAAAAATCTTAGGAAACTTTTCAATCTTTATTTTTGTCCTGTTGTACTTTTTTGCCAAAATGCTTATTTTGACCGGAAAACACGAAAAACTTCAAAAATCAATATATTTCAAAAAAGAAAAACTGTGTCACCAGCTCTTATATTCTTGTTCACCATAAAATTCGCATTTTATTAGGGTAAAAGGAAGGTCATTACAGAGTCCGCATGAGTGTAACCCAAAAAAAATATATTCCAATGACTTTTTTGCCATGGTGTATCCTTTCGCCGCTAGGGCGCGCATACTTAAAAATGTATATATATATATATATATATATATATATATATATGTATATATATATGTATATATAT
>JAODAH020009765.1:0-27392 GCA_027574865.2 Coproporus ventriculus | reverse complement strand
TAATTTTATAAAAAGTGAACCGCACTATTTTAGTTCGGATCACTTTTGTTACAATTTATAAAGTGGTAAACGGAATGTAATACTAGCCACCTCTTAACAGTGCATTTGCCGATCTATAGTTTTATACAAAGTGAGCTGAACTATTCTAGCTCGGTTCGCTTTTGGTACAATTTGTAAAGCGGCAAACGTAATGTAAAAGCAATCACATCTTCACATCGCATTTGCCGCTTTATAATTTTATGAAAAGTGAACCGAACTATTCAGATACCTCCTCGCGGGTATCGAAATATGCTGAAACTAAGCAACTCATGCAAGTATGTCGAGTTGCCTAGGCAACATTTACAAAATTTCCAATTAAATGTGAAATGTATTGTTTGTCTTTTAGATTAGATGGGAAAAATGAAACAGTTGTAAGTATAAGAAAATCCGTTTATAATGTAGATCTTGCAAACATTTTAATGTTCCTATTTTTGATTTTGTTCTTCAGAGTATTAATATCTTATGTGTCCAGACGTATGAGGCCTAATGTGGTCATGATGGAATACAACACCTCCACAATTTATCAATTTCGGGTGTTTCTATAACAATGAATCGTTTTATATTTTGTTATATGCTCATAATATACATATGAGTCAATTGTTTTGTTTGGAGGTAGCAGTTCAAAATACATATACGATTTCTATATAAGCCCACCAAAGCCCATCATGACTTTCTGTTAATGAATATCAGTACTACATGAAAGTAATATACGCTTGAAATTTCAATCACTTGCTTAAAAAAATAATACAATAATTTTTTCATACGTTCTGCAAAACCGAAAAAAGTTTCCGGACAATTCTTTATTAAAAAAAAAACGAGAATCTAACTGCAGTGCAGCATCCTTCAATCGGCATTAACTTTATTTCAAATGAATATTGGCACGAAAATAAAGCGCGCCAAATTGCTTAGTGAATTCTTATTTTATGCGGACTGTATGCAAACCACACAGACACAATGAAATAAACAGTAAAAAAATATTTAACGGGTAACTGTTTTTTTAACAGGATTATATTTCGTTCAGAAACAATCTAAAAACCACAAATTTTTTATTAAATTTTAGAAAAATATTTTGATATAAGGAAATCATTTGATATATGTTAAAAAATTATGGGATTTATTGAAAAATAAACATAATTTCTTAAAGAATAAAAAAAGAACACTTTGAAAAATGGGATTTTTGAAAAATAGAGTTATGATCGTTTTTTATTATGTTGAAAGTGTTCATTATTTAATTTAGCAACTCTTCTCTATTGGTCGAGTTTAAAGAATACACCAACGATTTCAAATGGTCCCAAAGATAATAATCTAGTGGCGTTAGATTTTTGGACTTGGGTCTCCAATTTACAGGTCCAAAGGACCCTATTCAACTGCTTTCAAAGTTTTCGTGTAGAAATGTGGTTACCGTCCTGCTACAATGCGGAGACGTTACATGGTGCTAAATCCACGCATCCTCTCTGACGTTCAAAGTAAATCTTCTAACTACGTTGATAGTTCACCTATCAAAAATTGTAGGTAATGTACAGAAGTTAAACGGTTTTTGGAAAATAGAAATGACACAATAATACCACACCAGGAATTGACCAAAATACGCTTGTATTTTCGAGCGTTCAAAGATTTGAATTCCTTGTGTTTGTTATTCTATCTTATCAGTAAAAAGAATTTTTCTGAAATCGGCACTAAAATATGATTTTTCTGGTGATTTTGAAATCGGCACTAAATGCGATTTTAATGTTGTTTTTGTGTATAGTTGGTTGCATAGCTTAAATTAGAAAATACACTAAAATATTTATATTAAATTAATATTTTAACATTTTTATAAAGAAAAATATTCGCCATTTCTTGACGGATCTAACTGTATTGTTGGTTGCATAACTCCAATTTAACCTAATTTCAGGATTTTTAGATGTCTTTAAAATTTATATTAAATTCTTTCAGAATAAATATAATATATGTATGTACCTCTGCACTAAAATGATTTTTTATTAGGAATATGGAGTTTTGGAATCATGCGAGTAGAATATCATTTTAGTGCCATGGTATATAAGAAACTATTTTTTGCCCGATCAACAATTTTTGCCTGGACTCTGTACAATAATTATATATTATTACATTGCTTTTCTAAGCCATTTTAAAATAAAACTTCTGGAAGATTCAAATGTAAATAACTCTGTAACGACTATTAAGGGGGTGATGGGGGTGTGTGGATCAAGGTATTGTTTAGGGAAAAAGGAGAAGCCTGTGTTGACACAATGTAATAGATGTAATGTTATGAATGAATAAGGGAATACTTTTTGAAGAAGGGTCAGTTTACCTCTTGGAATACTTGTGAGGCATCGGTTCTTTGGGCTAACGAAAAATTCAGTAACACATATTTTTTAAGTTATGTATAATATGTACATCCTTTTGCGGGAGACCCTGTATTTTAGTAAGTATATAGCTCTTGCAAACCCAGATCTCACATAATGATATAAATAAATCTTATAATTTTTAATTTTTCTGGAAAATAAGAATATTTTATTAATTTAACGGCACACATAAGTGTAGGTCTGTTGAAAAGCAGTATGAGATCGAAATTTATGCAGAAGTTATCGAGTTAATAATTTTGTAAATGCGGGTTCTTTTTGACATCCGGTTAAAAACACTCAATTATTAAAATTTCATAATCCTCTACATTGTAGCGATGAGTTACATTGTACACCTCAAGCATTGAAACTGACACTATAATTTTCGGCATAATTATATGAATTATGATCACACATTACCATATTTCAATTATTTTCTCGTAACTCATATATAATGACCAGGTATGAGTTATATTTTTTTGTTGGGCATGTCGATAATTGGCGGGTGTGTGCCGTGATCAAATCGAATCGTGTATTGTCGCACAATAATATATCTAATGTAAAATTGAATTACTCAAACGTTAGCGGATTGTTCCACCTAAAAATTTGAATAGCATTATCTGGGGATTTGAAAAGTCTACAATCAACGTTCTTTTATACGCAAACGAGGTCATAAGTCTCGCCTGTAAAATCACTACGCTCGTTAAATTCAGAAAAACTCTTTGAAAGCATAAATCATATTAGATAACAATTGCCGAAAGCTATTCTATTTGTGATCAACTTATTTATCTTAGGTGAATTTTGCGAGCGAAATGAAATAGTGTAGCCTTCAATCTTCATTATACTAGTAGAGATATTTCTATTGTACCGAATCAAAAGTATTTTTTAGAAAAGGAATAAATTGACTGGAATGTATAATTGATTTTTATTATATTCCAGACATTTTGATGTATGTATTTTATTTATCATTAGGTAATTGCTTTCGCAGATTTTAAAATCAGAGAGAGAGAGAGAGACAAAAACATTTTACAGGTGCATTCGTCCATTTCACTCAGATTAAATTAAATACAGATATTACTAAAGTATTTTAAAAATGACATTATTTATATTTTTGATAGTTACAAAATTTACCAATGTTAAAACAAGCGGTAAGCGTATGTTTTAATGAAAATTGTCATTTTATAAATATTTTTATGTCTGTGTCATTTCAGAAAAATAATGTGCGAGTTAAAATATAGAAAACAAAAATTTTAGGATTTATCAAAAATGGTGCAGATTTTATTTGGGTGCTTTATTTGCATTTTAGTAAGTGTTCTGTATTTGATCTGCAAGAATCGGAATACGTTATTTGCTGACGAAACCTACAATATTCCCAAAACATGGCTCAGAGAAAATATACATTTATTTAGATATTTTTGTTAAACATTGTGTAATATGAAAAATATGTAAAATTCAAAATAAAATGTGATTGTGTACCATCATTTTCTATTTTTTACTTTTTTATTTGAGTAAATGTAAGGTGAAATTTTTATATTTCAAGTTCTTCAAGAAATCTTACCATTTTTACATTGTAATATTGCCAAGCTGTCATTTTGAAAACTGTCAGGGACATTGAATGTTGTTCTTGAAGATGTAGTAATGAAATTCTAAGTTTTCATATTCTGCAGATGTCTGCGGCGCCAAGAGTTTTTTTTTGCATTTTCAGGTTTAGAAGATTTTGACTATAGAGGAGTGGTTTAGCAAAATGATGATGATTCTTTAAAGTAGAGTAAATTTGCTAAGTAAGTAAGTATCAAAAGAAGTTTATCTTTCTAACAGCAATACTTCCTTCAAATCGATCAAATTTTGTAAGTTTCCTAAATGTGTTTTTAGTTCGGTTTTGCTATTTCTAACCTCGAGTGAATTTAAGCAAAATCGATAAATTACAACACACAACGCTGCCACTGCTAACATGAAATTATAGTAAACCAAACATTTTGTGTTAACCGATTTTGAATGCGGGAAGATAATGGAATACGAGAAATAACAACAATTTTACATTTAACAACACAGAAAAGCAATTATTTGGCTTCAAACGAAGTTATAGTTATACTATACTTGGATGCTCCCGAACACTAGTGTCCGTCAGGAATCCAGTAGTTGTTTTCAACTGGATACTACTTAATGTCAGTAGATTTGCAACACGATTAGAGTCAGCTCCCTTTATAGTTGCTTTGTTGTGATTCAGGCATGGTCTCTTTAACCAGTATTCCTTATGATTATTGCTAATCCATTCGCTGACTGCAATACAAAACGATTATTTCGTGATATTAAAGGCAGGTTCTGGTCTTATAAATGGCATAGAAGCTCTCTACGTTGCTAACTCCTCAGTTTTTTCATTACTCTTAATGCCGGAATGACCTGGAGTCCAGATAAGTATGACCTTATTCTATTTAACCAGATCATTGAGTGTGTCAAAACATTCCATTACCAGTTTTGACCAAGTTTTTTGGCTCTGGAAAGCCTCCAGAGCACCCTGGCTGTCAGACATAGTACATATTTGCCTGGACCTGCAAGTTCTTTTTATGTTGATTCTCGCGAATTGTGCAATTCCGAATATTTTAATTTAAAAAATTGTTGCAAGATTGCCCGGTGCCTGAGCAAAACCTGATTTCATATTTTCGTTGGAAATACCTGATCCAGTACCTTCGTCTGATTTAGAACCATCAGTGTATCAGATTAGACTTTGTTTGGGGATATCTTCTTTAAAGTTTGTCTATTCATTGCGGTATGGAATTTAAAGAGTCCTTTTTCAAATTATTTGACTATCATATGATCAAATTCAAATTTTATATCCATTACTGTCTTGGAGTAGGTACCTCTTATTAACATTTCAAGTCATTTCTCCTCGTATGAGTCATTCTAGAGTTATCCATTCTTTCAATATGACCAAACCAACTTAATATATTTCTATCGATTAAGGTGTGCAAACATTAATCTATTTTAAGGATTGAACATTTATTTAGATGCGTTTGTTAAAACTTTAGGAATAATTTTTTAAATTTTGAATTAATTTTTCTTGGCATTTGTACACTCTGGTCTTCTTTATGTCACATTCATTATTTATCCATTCATTCCTTACAGTGCCATAATAGTGAAAATTATACTAAGTGAATGTATTACCTACTTGTTCTACATAATGTAGTCCTGGTGGACCAGTTGTTGGTTCTCCTTTTTGTTTCGAGACCATTGATAGAATATGCTTTGATAGTATTCTTTTGATTCTTTAGTTACAACGGAAGTTATAAAAAATCAAAAGTTGAATTTAGATTTTTCATTTTTATCAATTAAAAAAGTTTGTGGGCCACTGTTAAAAGGTACACATTTCCTGGGTAATATTATAAGTCAGATGTTTGTTATTGCTGGTATTCAATTTCACATTGTTGTTTATTTTGCCTTCCGCTTTTAATTACTCTGCATTTCATTCTTAAAAGCTGACATTTAGTAGTAACAATTTTTGTAGTAAACAGATAACTGGGTAATGAATAAAAAACCTATTTATTATTTATCGTGCGTCTGGAAAAGTGAGTTGCATGGTGTAATGTTTAGTCTGCTGGTGCAAATGTTTTTTCCATAAGTGATAAGCATGATAAGAATGATAGGAGTTGGTTGGTGGGCGGTCCAGGTAGAGATATGCAGAGACACAACGAGCCGTACAGATGCACCTGTCCAGCGCATTCCCCGCCAGCAGGAAACCACTGTGCAAGAGCCAAAACCCAAGCAGAGTCTGCAGCGGTGTTCGCAGCAGCAGTACTAAGTTAACAGCAGTAGAGCGCGCTTATGTGTGCTCGTACTTAGCGCGATTTACGCGGCACGATCCGACAAGTGGTCAAACAAAATTATTTCTTCCATATTTAGTTTTTTTTTTCTTACAAACTCCCTAAATTAATTAAGTGTCTTTACATCCTTTTGGAAGTTTCCAGTATGTTTTCGGGGGTGAGTGATCATTATTAATTCCAGCCGATAATTTGCATGCGACCGCCAAATTAACAATTCGATTGTTTGTATTTCCGATCGATTGTCCATAACTTTTATAAAAAATGATAAATTACCAATTTAGTAATTTCTTTTTTATTTTCTTCGCAATAAAATTTTTACCACATTGATAAAAAGTTGAAACTTTAAATTGGGGACAGCATTCGAAATATTAATACTTTCATTAATTATTTCGCTATTGTTTTTTTTTTTCAATAAGTCAGATATGTTTTAAAATGCAATTAGCAAGTTTTATTGCTACTTTACAAATTGCGAAATAGGAAACGTTTTTTTTTTAGATGCTGTAACATTTAGTTCTTATTTTTAATTCAATTCATGGCAGTGTAAAGTCTGCAAGACTTCTGCTTGTTTTGCTTATCAGGACATGTGAATTAGGTTTGCTTCATGTGCGGATTTTATGTTTAGATGTTGCTTAACTTTTAAATTACTATTAATTTAATTAGCAAATATTCCTTAAGTTTAGTAACATAATATTTGCATTTTTTGCTACTTAAGAAAAATTAAATTGTTTAAAAAATGTTATAAAATATTTACTTATCAAGGATATTGAATATGATATTAATAATGAAAACGAATAATTAAAAAAAAAATGTATGAATGCGATTTTTGCATTTACTGTAGAGGATAAAAGTGTTAATTTTTTTTAATGAACATGTATTGCTAATGTACATACATAAATATATTCGAAGCCAAAATTTAATAAAAAAGAAGTATAAGAAAAGCAAGTTAAGTAAGTTAAAAAAAATTAGGTAGGTTATCTACTTTTGGATTAATATACCAAAATTTTGTGTTTTATTTTATTTTGAGCGTTGGAGAACCTAAAGTAGTGCGATGATCAAATTTTATTTACGACTGACTGCAGTTTTTCAATATTTTTGTGCATGTGCTAACAGATATCGCAAATTTGATATTAAATTTAAATTATGTACCCTCATATCAAAATTCTCTCAAGCCATTATAAACATCAATTAAGGATGCAGCTAAACCTTAGAAAAAGTATGATTGCCGTTTAAATGAATGTAGGAAAATGATTTTTAGTTTTTGCCACTTATTTTAGACTTATTTCGCGCGAAACGTCTAGGTTACCCAGGTCAAGTTCGGATTTTCTTCTTTTATCTTTTTTATCAATTAGGACTGCCAAGAAAGACTGAATTCCTGTAAATTTAGACATAAAAAAGTCCAAATCTAATTTTTAGCAAACAATTTAAGTTTTTCTTACCATTTTTTAGCTAATTTTCTAAAATTTTTAAAATTGTAGTTCCAAACCGCCTGTAGATGAAAGATCTAATTAGGTACAAGCCGCTCTACATATAATCTTCTTTCGAAAGAAGAACAAAAATTTCTGATGTCAAATAAACTTGCTAACTGTATGATATTTTGGAGTCATTAAATCATAAATCTGAAAAGAGCATGTTCAAAAATTATAGATGATATCATTTGCGATCATTTTTGATATTTATTTATGACTTTCAAGAAATTATTACATTTTTTCTTCAAGTCTTTAATTTCTTCAATTGCCGATAAAACTTTTTGAGAGACTTTCTTCTTTTTAGAAGAGATCATTGCAGAAATTTTTTAAGAAAATCAAAGAAATTGGAGATTTTTACAAAACAAACTATGAATTAGAATATTAAAAAAAAATAGCAAAGATTGATTTTATGTCAATTTTGATAGATGTGTGATTGTAAAGTCCAGAAACATTTTGCAAAAATGTAACCAACTACATGTTCGTATATTATTTTATAAGTAACTGAATTTTATAAACAAACTTTTAAAAATTATTTACATTTTCCCGAAATACATAATATCAAACAAATTATCCAATACGTAGAAAAATAAACCAATTTCCGAATTGAATAAATAAACTTCTCGTCTAAAATTGTAACTAAAAAAATTATTTGGCCTAGTTAATTTACGTCAAATGTATGAAAATAAATTGGCTATTTTCTATGCAATCAATTAAGCCGGAACAATTTTCCGAACAAATTAAATATTAAAATGTATGTTAATACAGACACGGGGCTAATCATTTTAAATACATCTCACGATTAGATCATTTGTTTTTTTTTTTTAGTTTGCCGTTCCGATACGATATTGTTTTCCGAGTCGATGATTTATAACTTGCCCATTAATGTTTATTAATAATGAACGCTTGAGAAAACACGTATGTCTACTTTTTGTAACTAAATTATAATCTTTACATAATACAAATTAGTCCAGTATGTTATTTATGTTCACTGAACACATTCAAAATAAATTGAATACGTAAACATGAATAATATATTGCTGTTTCTTTAGTACAACTATCAGCAACTTTTTTGTTACATTTTTTACGTATCCTATTTCAATTTTAACCATATTTTTTTACTAAGGTGATTTTTATGTAAATGTCGAGTTATAAATCATTTGAAAAGATTTTTTTACCTAAATGCTTTATAAATGATAACATTTTTTATGAATGAAAGCAATTGTTAAAATTTTTAATCTAATGTTTCTTAAGACTTCAATCTAAAAAAGCTAAAAAAAAAAATCGGTATCAAATGTTACCTTGATATCGATAGTTCTTTTTTGGATAAATCGGAATATCGATACCAGGTTTTCGATACTAAATATCGTATCGAAAGCGATATCGGAATGTCATTAAGAGTACCCAATTTCACTTACAGAAAGATTTAATTTGGTTTTAAATGCGTTACATTTTCACGTCGATTAACTTTGATAAATAATAATTTCAATCGAATCATAAATAAATAACCAAAATGATCGCAAATGATATCACTCATAATTGATGGTGGTTTATTTGGATGTGAGTGGACTGTATTGAATTTACTATTTATTAAAGTTAATCGACGTAAAAATTGACATGCAAATAGCCAAATCGATAGGAAATTTACCGAAAAATCTGGAAAAATTGGTTTTTAATGATTTGTAAAGTTATGTTTATTGGATAAATTCGAATTTTTTAACGGACTCTTTTTAAATTTATGATTTTATTACTCAAAAATTGCATACAGTTGGTAAGCTTATCTGACCCCAGAAATTTTTGTTCTTCTTACGTAAGTAAATTATATTTAGAGCGCTATGAGCCCACTTAGACCGTTCCAGTCGGTTTGGAGCTTCGATTTTTTCAAAAAAGTCAGCTTTTTCATGTGGACGCCCGGGGTGTATTCAAAATAAAAAAGTTTTGATATATTCCGATTCTGCAAAAAATTTACATAGAATACATTTTGGTCATGCTTTAAAAATCAGGTTTTGACTTTTTTGTACCTAAAATTGCGGAAATCCATTTTTTTGGCAGTGCAAATGGGCAAAAAAGAACGAAATCCAGACTAGACCTAGACGTTTATGCACGGAATTAGTATAGAATTAATTATCAAGTAAATTTTTCTGTTGCTTTCACCGGGGACCTTTCTATTACAAAACAACTACTTGATCATCTTTATGAAGGCCACCAATCTAAACTGTCACGTCGATTTAATGTTTTTACTTTGATGATCAATTATATATATATTTTCCAGTTTTTCATTAAATTGCTTTTAAATGTTTTCCTGCAATTAAATAACATATTCATATATAACTAATCACTAACATTTCTAAGAAATGTAATAGAATACTTGAATCATTTAACAATTATTTAAACGCAGTGCATTATGTTAGTGCAGAATCTTTAATGTCAAATTTTCTTCTTTCCTCCTTGATTATACGAGTATATAATTATGAAATGATCTTTTTTGTCCTGAAAACCAAAAAAGATCATTTTATAGAATCTTTAATAAAAACTGAAAATCCCGTGTAGACAAATAAATTGAAAAGATCCCTCTTGAAACGGATTGATCATAATGGAGAACAAAGTGGCGTGCGAAATTTTCACAATTTACGTGTCTGCTCAGGAATCAACATATGCACATAAGCCGATTGTCTGTACGGCAAGAGATTTCCGTTGCTAATAAAAATGCAGTTCAGCACAAAGGGAAATAAAAACGCGACTTCCCAGTATTTTCTGACATAACAAACTGCAATAACAAGGAGGCAATCGCCCGACGGTTAGAAAAATAGCGCTCAAGGCGGAAGGTGGGAGCGTGCGGCGGACTCACCGTTTTCCCACGGGAAAATCATTGCTCGGAAGGCACGGGAAATTCCGGATGGGACCAAGGGAAATGCCTCGGACCACAATTTATTGAAAAATAACATACCACTAATAATGCAGCAGTTACATCATGTACACATTAATTATTCCGAGGAGGAGATTTATGGTTTCAACGCCAATTAAAATGCTAATTCAACACATTAATTCTTTTTAATTATTACATTTTCTAATTGAGCAAATTGCATGGCAACTAAAACAATTAAATCCAAATGATCAACCAGTACATAATACAAACTTGCATCATACATTTAAATAAAATATCATACAATGAAAATTTATTGCACGGATTAACTATCAATACGCTTGTTCTAAATATATAAAGGAATAACAATGTGAAAGTTTGGCGCCCGGGACCTCCACCATTTTAAATCGTTTATGCAAATATTATCTTCCGAAAAGAATATCGAAAACAAATATTTCAAGTTAGAAACACATTTTGAACACATCAATTATCATTTCCCAAATATGAACAATTTTGAAATAATTTTTGAGGTACAAATCAGAATATTTGAATGAAAATGCAAAGGAAAAGAATATTCTGCTGAAACATGGAAAATCAAAAACACAAATCGCAATGTTTTGATACTTTAATTGATTCAATTATGTACGAGATTATGTAATTTAAAAAGAAGTAGTAGTTATGTAGTTTCATTATCTTTCCGACACATTATGGTCCCTTTTGGGGGATAAGAAATAAATTTTAAAACCTTCTGCAGTCTCCGGACCGAAGAAAAAGTTTTTTTTTTCGAATTTTCAACTATTCTTTAACGAGGATTTATTTTACTGTAGATATTTTAATAATATATTTAAGTTGACAATTTTCAAAAGTAAATTAATGTCTAGGAATCTGACCTATGAATTCGTTTTTCTTTCCGGTTAACTTTCCTGGAACAATATACTCCAACAAATTATTCTAAATTTGTTGGGAATAAAAATAAGATTTCTTTTTATAGCTATTTATTTTTACAGAGAAGAATAAAAAAAAGTATTGCACATTTAAATCAGAAAATATTTATCAAACATTACTCAAAATAAACTTATTTATTGCTAAATCCATGCAACCAAAGATTTATACTAATCCGAACTTAAAATAAAATGTTCATGTTTTACTTTTTTTATTTTTCGATAATAAATTCTACAACATTGTTGGAAAATTAGTCAAGTGAAAGTAATTTGTCCTCGTTGGCTTACCTTTTTGAAATAGAACATTCCTACAATTTAAAATAAGTACAGCACGTTATATATTTAGTGATACACTGCGCTATATAAAATTTTACATGATTTATTTAAAAATACAGTTCGTTGACTTAAGTGGGAAGTGTAAAATATGTCAAAATTATTGTGATAAAATGCAGGTGTGCAATTCTAGATTTACAATTTCAAATATTTCATTTTGTTTTTAATGTACCTAAGTGCGATTTCTGCCCCTTTTTTAAACGAGTCATCATTCAATAAAATACACTTCGATTAGTTAATAAAAAAAAAGAAATAAACGAAGAATTAAAATTAATTCGAAATTTTAATAAGACATTTTATTAACCAGTATAATACCCCTATCTCCTTCTACATATAACAAATAAAAAAAAATAATTAAATACGAGAGCCATCTGATAAGTTTGGTATACGCAGTTAAATGCTTTTATATTTTTTATTTCAATTCACTTTCAACCTGCAAATGTTTAAAAACAGCAAGAGCTTCCAAATCTTGTTCTTTTTCCATACATTTACAATGTCAATACTACAAAATAAAAAATTCTACGTTGCATTTTTTCAATTTTTTCGCGCGAAATATCCCCGAAGCGCTCGGAATGTTTCCAGGCAATATCAATTTCGCGTAAAAGTCGGAAAAAGTATATTTGAGTAAAAGTGGTCTTGTGATATTATTACTGGAAATTTCCTATCAGAATTGACCTAATTAAAAGTTATTCCATACCAATCTCAACAATTTTGGAGGGCGGCCTGAAAGTTATTTTGAGTTTGGGAAATAACCGACATCCTAATGTGTACATACATATAAGGGTTAAATTTACGATAAATTAAATTATTTAAAGATGCGTTAAACGTATTTGAAAAAAGATCTCGACTAATTAATCCTCTATTAAGTTTAATTTAGAGTTCAAACTAAATGTCAGATAATACATTTTTTTTTTAAATGAATTTAATGATCAGATCGTAATCAAGTTTTATTTTCGCGGGAGCTTGCAGTAATTAAGGGGATTGATGGCAAAGAAAAAAAATCTAATTAATTTAATAAGTTTAATTTAAGGGAGAGATGAAGGTCGATTTATATGTGATTTTTGAAATAACTTCATAATTTATGATGATTGGTTGTGAAATATTTCTGTTGGACACACGCGTATACTCTGTAATTAAAAAATATAATACATAATTAGTTTCTGGCAAGCTATGCGTGTTTTATTTTCGGGCGCCAAAAATTGGAGGCGCATATAGACGCCACATGAATGTTTATGCAAATTAATAATAGTACTAGATTTATAAAAAAAAGATGTGCAAATGATTTTAGGAAGTTCATGTTTTTGTTGTAGATAGGCGATGGCCGACATTGGGCCTATGTTGATTGGTGATGTGAAGAAGTTGTGGATCAGAGCCCAGGGCCGGGCCAGAGAGAGCAATGTGCAGAGGGTCCCGGCTCATCTTCTTACTTCTGCTCCTACTTTATCGATTACACACGACTTACGGTAAGCATAAAATATAATTATTTCAAATTAAAATAAAACAAAATAAAAAATTATTGTCTATTTATTGTATAATACGAATCAAACGATTTTAATGATAAAGGAAGGCAAAGCGACATTTTTTAATTCCTCACTATTTCTTTTCTTACTTTCCCATCACTACAAAATCAATGATATTTTTAGATCTATAGACAATTTGTTGAACTTTTTAAGTTGTATGGACCCTGTAATTGTTTTGTTTTAAGCTTTTTTCCTTTGGCTAGCAGTACTTTTATACTATCCGATTTTTATATTTATGTGCAGATTTCTGATTGCTATATAAATTATCTAGAAAAAATGTGAAAATTAATGTTCTTTGCAATTGAAAGTAAATGTTGCAAAATGAATGACTAAAATGCGATCTTAGATAAAATATAACTATCAATTAATCATTGCAAAAGCAAAAGTAAAATGATTCTAATCTTTAAATATATCAAACGATTTATTTTTTATGGCCTTTTCTGTGATAATAACTTAATATCTAATTTAAATTATTTCCCTTTTACAGGCATTGCAGCTATAAAATTAACAACCTAATTAATTCTAATGTTAATTCTAAAACTTTATTAGTAGAATGAGATCAGTACAACTTAATTAAAATATCCGTCTACATCAGACCAATTAAAAATGCCTACACTTTGTTTTGATATTTATATAATTAATTATTTATTATTATTTCAACGAATTGATCGATCACTAAGATTAGAATTTATTTTATTTGATAATTTTGTGGCTATGGCAAAAAATTTTATTTACATATGTTGCAATATTTTAATGCGAGAATGTTATTTTTTTGCCTATTATTCAAATTATTTCAATATACTAGAACTAAGCAATTTTATTTTTACGAACTTAAAAATAAACTTAATAAAACGCACCTAATTGTATTTTGATTATAAAACAAATAGTTTTTAGGATTCCATATTTTGATGAAATTGCATTGAATAGTATTTTATAGAATAAATTGCACAACGAAAAATTTTAAGGCCGCACTACAAATGTTATTGACACGCGCCCTGTTAAATTCAAAACAGTTTAAATAGGTTATACGGCTGCACGACCAATATTTTCTACAAGTAAGTGGTGTTTGCAATTAAGATTAATTTTGATGCAGAACGATAAATATTAATTTATTATTAATAAATTAAACAGTCCCGAAACTTGAAAAGTCGGGTGCCATAATGAGACTATTATGAAACCCGTTTGGGTTTCATGAGGAGTATATTATGATTGCAAAGTATAAAATATTAATTTATCTACAGGTAACTAAATTAACGCATATAAATTTTTTATATAAAATTTTTGCAGAGTTTTCGAACAAAATAAGTAATATTTGCTCAAAATTAGAGTTCGGTTGCACAAATACATATTAATCAAAATTAAATGAATATCAAAAACAAATTTTTGTAAAATGGATCAAAGAAATGTCAACAAACTCAATAATTGAGAGAAAAGAAGTATAACTGCATTGAGATTGAGATATAATTCCCATTGATCTTTATCATTTTAAACTAGCAGAAGAAAATTGTGGTGGAGTGGCCGGGTTTAACATCATACAGACATATATTTCTAATTATTAACAAACTTTTAATAGATATCTGAAACTTTGATATTAATATAATAAAATTATGTTATTGCATTTAGACAAACGCGTAACAAAAAAGTTAACGACACTTTTGAGACACGATTGCGTATTTATTTATTGCATTTATTGTCCTAGCATCTACTGAAACAGCGTTTTAAACATTGGAATTAAAATCCTTCTGTTTGCACCTGAGTTTGAACCCGAAACCGCAAGCAATATAAGCAAGAACGGTAAGCTGCAACGTCCGGTACGATCATTTAATCACTCAACTCCTTATGAAATAGATAAAATATATTATCATGATTTTTTTTTTCGAATAAATATATTTTAAAACCAAGGTGAAATAAAAATTGAGCAATAAAAATGTAGTACAAACGTGTTAAATTTTATATGCAGTTATAAAAGAAATAAAAATTTTACATGCTAATAAATGTCAGGAACTGTGACGAAAATCCAAATGATTGAAAACACAAAATGTTTCATTCACTTCACTTCTTAGCATTAGGTATTTCTATACAATGTCCATTCAAAACATTAGATTCGTATTAAAAGATATGAAAATTAATATTTTTGCAAAGTTTTAATTTTTAATTTAGAAATTTTGACCGAAAACTATTTGAGATTTAATTTTTAAATTTTTATTTTTTTGTATAATTTTTGTTTTTTAATATTCAGGTACATTAGTAATTTTGAAAAATTTTAAATTGTTTTAAAATTGTAATTTTTTTATTAATTTTAAATCTCGGAAATAATTATTATTTATTTTATTATTATAAATTATGTTTTTATTTGAGTTTCCGAGTATATTTCGAACCGAACCAAATAATTAATAAAATTGCGTTCTTGCGATTTTGTAATGGGAAAGAAAGTTTCAAATAAGTGAAATAAATGTTGTTGAAGATTTGCACAAAAATATCTTATAGGCATTTCATTCGAACATGCTAATGCATGCGAATAGTTAGCGTTCTCGCGTCTCTACAATAATTTTCAGAATTGCACATTGTTGCTTATACAATTGTTGTGATTATCGTGATCGTCCGATAACGGGTGTAGGTATGTGCATAATTGTGATTGCGGCATAATCACAAACACATGTGTATGCAAAGAGAACAGTTGAACTGATGAATTATCAGTCTGGCTTTTATTAATCAAACAATAAGTACAAAAACACTTGCAATCTAGACTCCAATAAAATACTCTTCTTCGTACACATCATCATTTAAAGTAAATGTCCATTCCGAAGAGTTTTTGGAACGGGCGTGAAAACATCGTTCACCTACTTATATTACAAACAAACAGTTTCGGTTAAATGCTAAAAATAACCTGCCCGCACGATATGTGAGTATCTGGACACAGCAAGACTCCGAGAATGTTCCGAATTTCGAGGAATAAGAAGAAGCATTAACTTAATTGCATACTGTGAACGAGTTCCAGACGACAAATAAGAAATTGTCACTAGACAGCACCTACAATAATAAATTATCAGTCACTTTCATATTCCTTATTTTGGATTCTTGCAGCTTATTAATAATAAGGTGGAACCTTTATAGTATTATTCAATACAGAAAGCGTCCAATTCAAAACCCTGCGCGGCTTGTTAATTTGGGCACAAGTAAATTCAATACGTTGCAATATAAAGAAAAGAATGGAAAATTGTATCCAATCTATTTCCCAATGATATTAATAATTTAAAGCACCGCAGAATACGAGGTCTGTTCGGAAAATAAGCGCATTTTATTTTTTTAAACTTTATTACTAGTTTTAGAGATTATTGATCCTTATCCCCTTCAAAGTACTCCCTTCCCCTCTTCACACAGCGGTGTTTCCATTTCTGGATAGTTTTATTTGAATTGGCCTTTAAGGTCTGTGGCGAATTTACTTTGATGTCATTAATAGTCTGAAAATGGGGTCCCTTAACACTGATTTTTATTTGGGAAATAAGAAAAAATAGCAAGGAATCAGGTATGATGAATAAGGAGCTGAGGGGAGACATTGATTTAATTTTTAGCACAATAGTGACAAATTAGCAAAGCAAAACCTACGGGAGCATTGTCCTGTTGTAAGAACCATGAGTTGTTTAGCCACAACGTTCTCTTTTTGCAGATTTTTTTGAGCTCTTCTGTGATTTCTCTGATAGCCAATCGGCAATTTACAAGCACCAGATTGTTGATTTTCTGAATGTGGAAGTCATCAGTAATCCATCTTTTCGTTTCTTATTCCCTTATTTCCCACGGGCTTGTTTGACTTACACATAGTGAAATTATTCTTTCAATGATTTAAAAACGTGATTAAAACAATAAACACTGTGCGTGCGTTCTAAGATTGCACACACATCCAAAAATTGTTGAAATAAGCTGTCCCCCAACAAGACGCATATATATATATTATTTATCTAAGAGAAATTTAATATATCCTTTTCCGAAAAGTTGAGGTACTACCTGAAAAATGTGGGATACCATTTGAAAAGTACCTTCTTTTCTAAAATCAATGAAATGAATAAAAAATCGGCATTAAACAGAATAAACTCCGTACTCGCAATAAAAAATTTAATTTTAGTGCCTAGGTATATAAAAAAATATTTTGTAGTTTAGGGCAATAATTTTGATGCGTTGAACAAATTCAATAAATAATAACTATTAAAAAATTGCAAATTTATAACTAGCACCATCTACCATTCAAATATCAAATAAACTGTCTGTACTAAAGATGATTTAACCAGTTTTAACCAGGGAGTAAAAATGCTAATCGATTTTAAACAGTGAAAAATTCGTTAAAAAATCTTTACAACAGTTGTGTTTTATATCAGATTATTTGATTAGTGCTCCTGCAACCGGGTCAATAACTAGGTACAAAGTAAAGAGCAATAAGTACTACTTCAGAATAAAATTTTATAGCTTAAAGCAAGCAAATAACTTTTTTCTGCAATATTAGAATGTTTGTAATGTTTCAATTACTAACTGGTAAAAACCCTGACGATGAAATTTCAAAATACGCAACGTTAGCAATAAGTACTCTCAGTAGTTTCAATGCGACTTAACAACGTCGGCTGAGGGTACTTACATAATGCTACGGGCCGTTCGAGGTTATTACCATTGCGACCTGCTGATGTCTGCCTTCTGTCTACACACTTCTTCGTCGTGCAGCCGTCCAGGGCTTTATTACATGCAGACCATTACAAAAAAAATGATGAAAAAGAAACTTAAAAAAAATTATACTCACATACGCGTCGAACGATCAATTACACGTGAGGAATACATTACGCAGAGGAGGAACAAACAAAAAATTAAAGGGGATTATTCAAATCGCCTAATTAAACACGCGCGCTGTGACATTGTCGAGTCGTAATTACATCCGCTATTAAAGTTACATAAGAAGAGTTTACAGATTCTTGACTTTTCTGTTAATATTGTTTTAAAAGTAGTTGTTATAGAATTTCTAATGTAAATATAAGTAACAAAACATATTTTGAAAATTTTTCTAACAAAAAATTGTATGCTATATTGTAAAATATTTAATTTTGTATTATGAAATTGAAAAAGTTTCCACACAGAAAGAAGAAAATTTTCATTTCAATGTAAGGTATGAGGGTTCTAATAGAGTAAATATAAAAAAATCCATTTTTTAAGCCGTTGAGAAAGAAAACCTTTTTTAAAGTAATGCCAACATGGTAAAAGGATTTCTCAGATTTATGAAACTAGAAAACAATTTAAGAGAATAGTTAGTTCGCCCATAATAGATATCCCTAGTACAGTCGAAAGGATGTGGTAACGTTAAATACATCATACGACAAAAAGTAAATAAAATATAAAAAGCTGCAGGTAATTTTTATTTCCAAAACAAATTTTAACAACCCAAAAAAATATAAAAGGAGAGTCTGCCATGAACAAACATATTGGAGTCAATTACTTTAGTCTGGTATGTTGCATATGTTTAATATAATCATTTATGTATGCATTTAAAAATAATAAATCTCAGGATCGATTCAAAGAATAATTGTTATTTAGTATGATTGAAGTGAGTTGTAATAGGTAATGAGACGGTAAATTCCGACTGAAAATGATGCTATATGACATCAGATGAGTAATGCCCCCACTAAACTTAACATTCATATGGTGCATTTAATATATTCAATTGATTATACTGATAATAAAACAATACGGCAATAACTCAAGTACTAAATGTACCGACTTTCGACATTCCAATGAGCACGACAACAAGTACTGGGCCATTCATTCTTATTTTTATTGTGCAGAGGTGTGGTGTGTCTGGCGTCAGAGAGCGAGCACCCGGTGGCTTAATTTATTATGTATATTATTCATGAAAAGTAGGAATTAAATCGTTGCCTCGCCAAAAATACAAAAAAAGAAATATATGCTGAACGGGCCGTACTAGTTGGACACGATGGATCATTCAGAAATAATATTTCAATTTATATTCACCGGTTGGCAAAAATAAATAGCAGAAACATATGTATGTGCGAGGTTCGAAATGATCGAAAACACAATAGGGTTCAAATACTTGTTGCTTTTATAGCCTTAAAGAAGTGAAGTGTAGTTAATTGTAATGTAATAGAGGATATGAGTGAGAACTGCCTAGTTAGTCTCTCTGTTCTAATTATTTACAAGTCCAATGCGAAGTGTTTCCTTTAAGACCTTTACAATGGGAGGTGAAGTCATATTTTACATTGCGAGTCAGAAAATCTGCATTATGAGAATTCAGATTTATCTGTGCATCTTGCAAAATTACAATATTTATCTTTAGGTTTCATGCAAATATAATTTCTAGACATTTTTTTAAACCAAACATCTTGAATCATTATGGTATTTGAATAGTAGAATATGCATACATATTTTATTTTCCATCAAATCTAATTTTCGATTACTTCAGAATAATTTTAAGATGTTAATGGACAGTTAGTTAAAATATATCACACTAAATTAAATTATCTATTACAGTTAAGATGAATTATTGTTTATTTTAATAATTAAAATCATCACATAATCAGCCCGAACATTGATTTAATATTATCCACGTTTTTTCTCCATTGCTGCAACCACTTGATTTTAGAAAAAAAAAATGTTTTCTATGGCCAAATAAATAAATTTTTATAAATAGCTTCGGGATAAGGTCAATTCCGCGCGAAAACGTCTAGGTCACTGAGGTCAAGTTTGGGTTAAAGTTAAAACCTGATTTTTTTTTAGAAGCAATTTAAGTTTTTCTTATCATTTTGTTGCTCAATTTTCAATCGTATTTTGACGTAAAAAAATTCGATCAAAATATTAATGCCAAAACTTTTAATTTCATGTGCATCACGAGCGTCCACATTCAAAATACTGATCTTTTATCGTAGATTCAAATGTATAACATCTGGAAATGCTGAAGTTGCTCTAAATATAATCTAATTTTGCAAGAAAAAAAAATTTAATTTTAAGTCATAAAATCATAAATTCAAAAAGACAATGTTCAAAAATTTGTCCTCCAAAACAATGGAAATTTCTATTAATGTTCAGACTTTTTAACAAGAACTATAATTTCCTTTGGATTCAATTATGGGATACAAGTTTATTTTTAGATTTTCAAAATGTTCCAAGGATTTAAAAAGGGATAACGAATCATTAACAAATAGTTGAAAATAGTTCAAGCAAAAACAATATCGTCTGTGAAAAGAGCTAAGATAAATCAGTTAATTACTTACTATTAGTAAAGTATGAAATTGCATATTTGAATTTTAATTATCGTGGCGAAAATCGAGATAAAATTTCATAAAAGAAAAGTTCAAATCCAGAATCTGGTCCTACCGATCTTTATGTATTTTGATCTCCTTAATTCGATTTCTCCATCAGAATTTGATTTTAACGGAACATTTTTTTTTAAATCTTCCTTTCCAGTCTTGGTTGAGTTTATGAGTTCTTAATAAATTCCCGTGCGACTTCATGTTGTAAAATTATATGTAAAACATGTATCTGAATATAAATTTCCTCTAGTGGATGTTTTGCATTAAAATAGCGATTAAAAAAAAAAATAAAATAAAATTCTGATGGTGAAATCGAATTCAGGAGGTCAAAATATACAAAGATCGGTAGGTTTAGGTTCTGGGTCCGAAAATTTTTTTTTGTGTGACTATGTAATTTTTACGGTATGATACGTTGTGAAACGAGACCATTTTATATTATTTTAGTAAATGTATGCTGTTAAAGTCACTGTAAAATAAATTATGGGATTTTTGTATTCGTTTTGAATAGTAATAAAATATTCAATAAAAACTAGACGTTCCAGTACACTATTGCCTAGACAAAACAATTAAAATGAGTAATAGTCCAAAGAATTTTTTAATTAGACATGAAAATACAATTCAAATACAGCAGGTTAAGTGTAAAGTCAATCTCCGATTCTGTTTGTTAAAAGCGAGAAGTGATTATGACATAATTTCGACTGGTCATTTTTATACACATGTAACTAATAATTTACGATTTGTTTGTTGTATTTGTGAAGGTCGAGTCACAAGGAGACGAACCACTAAGAATACAGTGTGGGAGTCCCACTTCATTTTGCCCACCGCAAAAGAGGTACGAACGCGAATTCCTCGCGTGCCACACGAGTTTAACAAATCATAGCATGTGGATGTAAGCGTGTTTATGCCTCTATTAATAGAGCCATTCATATATCTGATGTGAAATCCGGGTCGACACTACAAATTCCTACACCTTACGTAACTACGCACAAAAAGATGGACAATACATCAAAAGGTGAATAAGGTCTTGAAAACGGCACTAGTCAGAACCAGTTACAACTCATTACTCTCGTATTACACTGGAATATCTTTTTACTTTTAATTTTAAATTTACAATACTATTATAATGAATTGTTCAGCAAATATTTCCGGGAAAATTTTCATTTTTTTTTTAAATACACAGTATTATTTTTGCTTTTATCTGCTTCCTCTAGCCAATTTTTGGTTAATGCGTTTAGATATGTAAATACATTAAAGCAAAATTAAATTTAAAAAGTTGTTAGCTCTAATCCATTTTGAATATTTGTTTTAATGCAAAAAAGATTCTTCCCTTATTTTTTAATTCATGCAAGGTAAAAATTTTCATTTTGCAACCACTTTCGATAATATGTATAAGTAAGTGAATATGTCTGACAATTTAAGATACATTTTGAGCACAAAAACCAAGCAATGTGATGATAATGTGCAACTTTGTCTTACATCTTTGTTAATCTTTGATTTGCGTTTTTTTGTTTATAATTCTTCGGCTTTTAGATTTAGATACAGATTGTAGATTCGTTATTTTTTGTATTTGATCCCTACTTCTTCCTTTGTTCACAAATTAAAAATAAAAGAAACAGTCGATATCCAGTAGTCGTAAAATAGTTTCTACGATTTAGAATTATTTTTGCTAACGATTGAACAAATTAGCATTTATGAATCCATATGCATAAATTTTTTATTTTTTAATCCTAGATATGAAATTTTAGAAGCGTTGAAAATTTGTAATACTTGTATAGTTTCTTGATTTTGTAATTTCGAATATTAAAAAAGAAATTAATCTCTTATATTAATTCTTCGAGAGAAATTTTGCGAGAAATTCACAAATTGAAATAATATTTTTTTTTTTAGCTACAAACCGCTCCTTCTCAAGTATCACAAATAACAATAAAAACTAAGTGCACAATATTTTGACCTAGAAAGCATAAAAACTGTCATAAACGAGAATAATGATGAAAGAAAGATTCATATCTCGGTCGTATCTGGATATTTAAATTTCCAGCAGGCATTTAACTATGGCAATTGCATTTTTCATATTATGTATTCCAGTTAAGGTCAGAATATTATGGATGTTGTAATTGGAATGCAAATAATGATGTAGACAATTCCTGGGCAGAAGGTTTGGAATACAAAGTGGCTACCGTCATATTCATTATTTTTAAAATATATTTTTTTCAAATTTCGATGAAAAACTTTTTTTTAGGAGTTAGGAAACTAAAGTATAAAACACTTTTGAAAATGTTGAAACATTATTAAAATTAAAATTGTTTATAGGTGAAATTAGTTATTTAGCTATAAAAAAAAAGATTAACTACTTAGGTCACAAGAGCTTTTTGATTACCGTTCAATTTGAGCAATTAAAAACAGTAAGGAGAGATCATAGTTACGAAAAAACTTTTTAGGAAAAAAATATCTTCAGTTGAAATGCTCCTTTTAGAATGTTTTGTGTCCTCATCGTGCATTGGAATCACTAGCGGTCCACGTTCTGAACGTTACGAATATAGTAGATCGGAATTTGCGCTAAGTAAAAGGTCGAAGGCATCCACGGGCGGCCAAGTCCATTTTATTTTCCCGTACGAGGAGAATGTTGTGAATGTTAGAAGACTTTAGAACTCCACATCTAATGATCGTAACCTACTTGCAAAAATAAATGTAAACATTTTATAAAATTGCTTTTGTTTTTAAAATAAATTGCCCGCCACGTTTTATATTTGCTTTTCCGAAAGAAATGCGAATACTTAAGATTTCTATACCCACAGAGCATTCTAAAACTCTCTAAAATGCACTAATTGGAGAATGCGCATAACTGTAAAACGGTATATCGCATGCTAAAATAACCAAAATATTTTTAACGGTGTAAATCATTAGATTAAAAAAAACTATGCAAATTAAATGCATAGTTTTTAATTCTAATGCTTTGGACCGTTAATCCATCAATCTTGCTAAATATCATTAAGGCTAGGATTTAAAAAATTTGCCTCAAGATGGAAATCGAATCTTTAACCGCTTCCAATATTTTTTCTTTCCTTAATAATTTTACTTAAAAAGAGATCTATAAAAATTATTTACTAATAATCCGACTAAAATAAAAAAATAAAATAAACTGGATAATTAATGACTAAAAATCGATCTGCAGATAATACTGACAAAGACGAGGATTCTATTCCTACTTGCCAGTAGAATTTTCTCTTCCAGATTTTTGTTAAACTAGATTTTTTATTTGTGTATGTTTACTTTTTTGAATTTTAGAATATTAATTTTTAATTCGAACTAGAAATTAAAAAGTAAACCAAAATTATTAATGTATACGTCAAGAAATACTTACAATTCACAAAATAAATTCTATTTAAAAACTAAATCGCCAAAATTTCAGAAAACAAGAAATCAAAAATTTCAAATTATTTTTCGAAAAATTTATTATTTTAAAGATACTATGTCAATCATCAAAAACTCAATTTCAAAAGCTTCCGCAATCTGTGATAGAAAAATAATTTTTTTTTCAAGGAGAGCAAAGTTTCTACATATCACAATCAAACAAAACTCGATTTCAGGAAGTTCCAGTCAAAAAATCGTAAAAATGCATAAAATACGTAATTACTATGAATTATAGAACTCATAGCTGTCGGAAGTCCTAAAGTTGTGCTATTTTATATAAAAATTTGACAAGAAAGCTTAAATTTGAACTGATTCTTCTTCGTTTCCATCGTGTAGACTGCTGAAGGTTTTGAAATTATTATTTTTTTCTGCAAAAGAACTACAGTGCGATGACGGATAGGACTTCATAAGCAGTTTGTAATTAGGAAGAGATAAAAGAGTTTTAATCCATCAAACCTGTATACAAGATTTCATAAAAGTTAATCATATGTATAAAATACTTTTAATCGTGTCGTATCGCAGAAAATGTCTAAAATTTCCCATTTTCTTCTTAAAAAAAATCTACTAAAACAACTATAAAACTTGTTGCAAAATGGTTTAATTTCCTTTATTTATTTATAAAGGAAATATTAAAAGTTTTATTCCTGAATAGCATTAATATTAATATTTACATAATTATTTCTAGAGTCTGAGATCAGTGCATTTAAAGCTGCTTTATTATTTTATTAATTTTATAATCTTGTAAAAAAAAAATTTAATTTACGTTAACTAGCAAAATAAATAAAAAAAGCTTTCGCAGAGAAAATTGAGTACCTAAGTAAAAATTAAATTACTAAATGAATGTTGAAAATCAAAAATTATTTTTTTGTCAAAAGTACGTCTACATATATATTATTTGAATTTAAACTTGATGAGTATTGCTGAATAGGAATAAGAAATGTAAACCGTGGTTCACCGCAATTAAGCATGTAAAGAAACTTAGATTACAAAATTTATGATAAAGTTATCAAAATAATAAGAATTGTTGGTGTGTCTGGTGTATAGGCGTAAGAGGATACATAGGATATGTAGAGGTAACTTGAGAGGCACGACCTAAAGAGAGAGTGTTTTCCTCCGGGTTTCTGTTTACAATTCAGTGTAGGTCAAATACCTCGTGAATTTCCGTAAAAAATCAAAATCACGCTGCTTGTATATTTTACTGCCTTATTCGATCTCTTTGAATTGCTAAAGGTCTCGGACCCGATAGCAACGGAAACCATCGAGCAGGTGCATGTACATGATGGAAATGTTGCCCCCTCTTTTTTATCTATCAATTAACATCCTGCACCCATAAAAAATCTCGCAGGAAATGTGGCCCGCTTGTTGCCGCTGCCACTGCAGATGGAAGTTTCCCGGCCCGTGAAATTGGATATTGCTGGTGAGCGTTCCCGATCCGGATTTATGCGACGCCGACGCCCGACACCGCGCCGCGGATTCAATTAATGTTTGATAAGTCTCGTATCTGTTGTGTATGCAGATCCGAATTTACGTAATGCGATGCAGCAGCTCTTAATTATTGCGAAACGCCGACTCAGAGCCGATCATCATAAATTGTGAAACTATCCGTCGTCGCGTCTCATAGCAAATGCACAAATAAACCGCAACGAACAAACACCTTTGCATCTATAATTTTGCACTAACAAACCACTCAATTTACAATTCAATAAAAAATTTTAAAGACCAACTTTTGCCTATATAACCAGGTTACAAGGGTTAATTGATATAGCGGATAACTTGAATATCCATACAAATAAAATTGACGTTTTTCTGTCTCGTACCAATTTTTTTTATAAATAAGGACCTGCTCTCTTTTAATGCCATTATCAAACCTTAATGCTGCTTTTAAAAAAAATTTGTTTAAATTGTTACAAATTTGACGCTCGAGTTATAGAAATTCGATTATAATTCCCGAGAATTTTTTAAATATAAATTACTCGATTAACCTCTCAATCTATGATTACAATTGAACCATTTTACAAGTTTTAAAATATAAGTAGAGATTAAGAAATTGAAAATTAAATCAAAAAGTGTACAGAATGTACAAATTGGTACTACGATTCTTTTTTTTTGTAAATTAGAATGTAATTTGATTAAGGCAAGAAACACATTCCGAATATTTTATAATGAAAGCAATTTATAACATTAATGTTTGAATCATCAATTAAAAAGATGCACACAATTAGGTCGTGAAGTTTTTTTTATTTGCAAAAAGTACCTAACTACCTACTAGTTATAGAAATTTCAACTTTAAAGAATGTTGTTGAATTGCGTCACTTTTATGACTGGATAAGAAAAAGTGTTAATTGATAGGTTACACACAATTCATGGCCATATATTTTATAAGTAAGGAAGTGATTTGATGACTTGATATAATGTATTTTTTAATACTACACATTTTTTTGCAGAATGTTAAGTGAGTTCACTATTCTAATTAGTACTTACATTTTCATTTATCAATAAATAGTAACAAGGGTACAAGAGAGAGAAGTTTCCTAAATCAAGGCGAATCTCGAGGATGATTACATAAAAAGTATACGTTGTACATAGTTTTTATTATTATATTTTCACTTAAGAACTTACAGTATATTACAATCATGCATAATAAAAATTTTTTTTTTTAAGGCTCCTGTTATTGATTAAATTATTAGCAATTTTTCCACTTTGAGGAAACGCGGACAGTTCGAAAACAAACACATCACTTGCTTTATTGCGGCTTAAATATAATCCACGATATTCCGTTGTTAAGGGATGGTGGGAGTTCTAGGGTGTTCCAAAATAATAATCTTTTATATATTCCGCTGCTGTTAAGAAGGGATTACTGCGGAGTTCGATGCTGTCCTAATTTTTAATTTTAATATAATATAATCCGCAGTGTATCTGTAAAAATAATTATGATATTAACTTCCAACAGCAATAAAGTAAAACGCACAATGTGTGCAAAGAACTTTTTTTATACTTACATATGTTAAATTGACAGTGTCCGTGGAACGTATGCATTTTAGTACCTTCATCTAGAGGAAGCACTTGCAACAATCTTAGATCTTTCTGGAGTAAAACAAATACCTTTCTACTTTGCAGTTTACAAAATGGAAAAATTCTTTCATCTTGTATATATAATATGGAAGATGTTCCCTATTTTCTTAACGAAATCTACGGTTACTGCAAGTATCTATATTGACTGAAGAAATTGAAAGCAAAAATAGACTTTTCTCACTTTCTATCATCTCCATCCAAAGGAGGCACTTTTTCAATAACTGTACACAACGTTGTGATGAAAAAGAAAAAATGTTCCTATATTATCACAAGATGGCCGAATCTTCCATAT